>DF237537.1:0-54057 GCA_000708835.1 Klebsormidium nitens
GGAACGCTTACTTCTGTTCCCTCTACTATCCAAAGGGCGTCAAAATCACAACACCAACTGAAACCCGTGCCAAACGAATCAATGAAAAACTTAGTCTGCCTGCCAAGGTTGCTTTGTAGTCCAGAAGAATGAGCCGTGAAAGACCCTTTCACGAGCTTCAAAAACACGAACACCACACTATAATGACAGCTCCCGTATCCGCACAGAAGCAAAGTAGCCGAGACGGAAGGGTGTTCAAGCGACGGCATTCCGACGTTTTCTGTTGTGGTAGCTAGGATTGAAAGGATCTAGACCGACTTCGAAGAAAGGACAAAATGATATTTCTTGCTGGAACCAACTGATCCATCTCAAAACTCGAACCTTTTGTCCTCATTTGCGTCAGGTGATTGTTCCAGACACCAGTCTGGTCTGTGATCCGTTGGGATCCGCACCCAACCAATGCTTCAGCGCGGATGGATCCACCTCGATTTGCTGCTCCGGGCAGGTGCGTTTCCTCTCTTCTTTTTCTTCCCCTCTCTTTTCTCCTTCCCAAAACTTGCTTGTGCTGCTTCGCGTCGTGTTACTGCACAAAGAGGCGCGCTTCCTCTAGTGCTGTCTTACACTGTCTTACACTCTCCTCGCCGATTGTCCACCGGAAAAGATAGCTTTTCCTTGTGGTTTAAGGAGACGTGGCTGATTCGACTCTGTTGCGAAGTGTTACTGTGTTGCGAACTATTACGAACTGTCACTCTGTTGCTGCGCCAACCGAGTAAGCTCCCTCTCCTTTATTCCCATTCATTGGCTTGACCGCCTTTGTGCGCTGCCCCCGACGAGCGCGCGCGAGCGCGCTTCGTGCTATTTCCAGAACTATTCGGCCAATTCACTTCCATCTACTGCCCAGTATAAAGCGGAGCTTCTTTCCTTACTCTGATTTAGTTGCTTCGTGTTACTCTGTTCCGCGAGCGGGTGTGATCTTGAACACGTCTGTTTTCATCTGCAGTGCCGCTCAACCCCCTCCGCCGTTCCGTCCTGTGCCGACGGATCACCGGGCATACCCAGCGTTACCGGTTCGCCCGCCCCGGTTCCAACCGGCGCCGGTACCACCTCCCCGGTTCCAACCACATCTGCCCCGGTCCCAACCACGTCTGTGCCCGTACCAACCACAAATGCCCCGGTTCCCTCCACTCTTCCCCCGTCTGCTACTTTGGCGCCCGGGGGAACTTGTGACCCGAGCTCCGCTCGACCAACCAGTGCTTCAATTCCGCCGGATCTGCTTCCGTTTGTTGCCCCGGGGCTTGCTCCTCGACGCCCGGGGCTTCGCCCACGTGTGCCTAATGTGCAGGTGCTACGTGTTGCTCTCGCAAGAGCGTTCAGTTCTGATCATGAAGAGAGAGAGATGAGGTAGTGGCCTGGAGTCCACAGTCTGACGTCAAAAAGCGGGTACCTTGTCGCCACAAACTTGGTATTAGCAGTCTTCCGCGAAGCAGTCAACTGTGGTAGCGGTTTGATGATAGGAGTCAAAAGGGACGCCCTCTGAAGAGCTAAGCGTACTTTAACGCACTGTTTCCATCAGGGAAGCTCGACGTCGGTCGCCCAGTTTGCAACAATTCACACCGTACGGAGCCTCGTTGCCCTTCGTGCAACTGGAGTCGCGTCGAGGGGCGTAGAACTTCCTTCCAATAAAGATCGCTTGGTTGCCAACATGAGCGCTGTAGTCAAAGTGTGTTCTTAGACAAGATTTCAGGTATGCTACTTCCAAGAGCTACAATTCAAGCTGTTGCAGCGAAAGCAGACTTCCAGACTTGGACTGGATTTGTCGTGCCGGAGACCCGACCAGACCTTGACGACAATTTTGGAGCGCAGAGGTGGGCCGCGTGCAATGACGGAAGATCGACGTAAGCAGGAGCTAGCTTACGTTTACGACTTCCAGTTTGCAGGGGTTTTCGGGCGCACGTTGTTAAACTAGCTAGCTCTTCCTTTTCTTGATGCTTCGCATCATTCGATTGACTCGTTTCGCCTTTCTGAACGTCCGATCACGACGGCGGCTCTCGTCATGCATCATTCAGTGTCACGTGTACTACTTGTGATCAGAAACCACATGACAGTGACCTGACTTCTAATCACTCGCGCCTTTAACCGGCAGCGGGCCTGGCGAACTAAAATGGAGACCAAGAACTTAGAATCGCACGGGCCGCATGCAGGCAATAATCTTGTCGTCCGACGTCAGATCGCCTCCAGATACATCCCAGCAATCACTTGAACGTCATTTTGCTAATGCAACATGGCATGCAGCTTAGTACGGTACCTATGGACTCTATGCAGGATTACAGCGCCGGCCAATTGTTGCATGATTCACAAAGTCTTATGCAACTTACAAATGGTGCCAGTCAGTCGGACTCAGCAGCTTAGGTCACTGCGAGTGAATGATCATCTGCGCGCATGATCAGTGCTTCTACTTCAGATGATGTATTTGAGGTTTGCTGGTATAAGAACAATCAAGCCGTGAAATAACCAATGAGACGGCCGCTGAGTCCTCTGACAACGATTGGTGGATTGCGGGCCGCGGCCGCCCATATAACCCCATTGGCGATTCCAAAGAAGCGCACGCGGGTATCAATCACATATGGTGCGCGTAACATCCCTGAATTTGCCTGGGCCCACAGGCTGCCAATCAGGATCATTTGGCATGGGATCATCATCGCCCCATGCCTTTGCCAGATACGCACGGGCTTAAAAAGAAGTCGCAACCAATAGATTTGAAGCTGCACTGTGGCAGCTAGTATAGTGCGCAGGCGGCCGCACTCAGTCACTGATCCATGCAGCACGTACGGAACGCGAACTTAAGGGCTATGCTCTTTCAAGTAGGATTATATAAAGGCCTTTCAAGCGTCCTGGAATGCGGCCAGCACAGTAACCATTAAGCTAGGTACCACACTGATACTGCCGCTAGCTCCATCATTTGCTGTTTCAAGTTTCATTTCGTGCACTGGCATATTAACAATCTTTTTCAAATTGGCAATGAGGGCTTTCCAACTCGAAGAACCAGTAGGACGGACCCTCCCCTTTTTCCAGTAGCCACAACCAAGTTCTGGCTGGCGTTCATCCGTTTTACCGGTCCGCCGGGAGCGGGGTCGTCCGCATGGACCCGGCCAGGTTCATCTTGCTCCCCGGCCGGCTGCTTCCCCCTGTCAACCCCGCCTGCCTTCGCGTGCGCTTCACGTCCATCTCCACGATCTCCACCTGTGACAATCCAAGAAGATCTCGCGATTAAGGTTTTGAGGGCTGGCTAGCTTGCAGACCGATGCTCGCTCCATGCCGAGCGAAAAATACGAGTTACATAGGGGCAATTGCGACAATTAGTTCACGAGCTTGGTTCTATAGGGACTGTCGACGATTCTGGAGAAGCAGCTTGGCTCGGGCCCCGCTTCCAGTCTTACGACTGGTCGCGCAGGACGGATTTTGGCCCTCGGAGGTCTGAAAGTTCATCCGTTCATCCGTTCATCATTCGTTACAATCTGGCAGCGTTCCCTGCACGCCGTTCCGCTTCCAGTCAAAGGAGTCCCTCTCCGAACCTTTTGCCTTGGTTATCAAGCTCACTGACTCTTCGCTCGTCACCACCGCCAGGAACTGACATGGAGCCACCTGTAACCCTTAAAACGACGTGAGCACTGAGGACCATATAACTCCGCTTATCCGGCCGCGTTTCCACTCACCTTCCGCTCCTATCCGACGAGCTTCCGATTCAGCTTCGCAACCCATACGCAGCTCGAAGCACTTGTAATACGTCCACAGCTCCGGATGATAGATTCCTAGGCGTTTCACTGGGGAGCTTGTGACAGTCGCCCCAAGCTTCCGGCTCATTCCGCTCACCTTCCGCTCCCAGTCGACGGACTTCTTCTCCAGCTCCGCCACTTTTGCTTTCAGCTTGATGTAGTCCATCACGCACGGCAGCTCCGGGTCCTCTTGCTGCTTCTTCAGCGCCGCCTGCCGGTCCTGCGCGGCCGCCTGCGCGGGGTTCACAGGGTTTTGACTTCAGGATTGTTAGCAGCGTTTAGCGTCGCCTGGTGATCCTGTGCGGCCGCCTGCACGGTTAGGGGTTTAAGAGGCCAGCCAGAGCTTCAAAAGTAAAAGCATAGCGTTTCATTGGCCCTGCGCCGCTGCTGCGTTATCGACCTTTCCGCTGCGTCTTCAGCGCTGCCTGCCGGTTCTGCGCGGCCGCCTGCGGGGTTCAGGGTCTTCGAGTTGGGATTCTAGAAGGAATCCCTAGGCGTCCGCCTGGGGGATTGATTCTCTTTCATAGGGGTTTAGATTTTCGCGTCGCCACCTGACGCTTCGCGAGGCCGCCTGCCAAATGAAGGGTTTTGGGGTATGGAATTTACAAGTTCCACGTGTCAAACAGAGCTTTGAAGACTGCAGTGCGGCGCGACGGGGTCAAACAAGCTCCGAATCAGAACCCGGTGCAGAAAAACACTCTTGGACCAGGTTCCTTACTGCAGCATTCTATGGAGGCGAACTCCAATGAGATAACGTCGAAGGCCTGGAGACGATAAAAGCCAAGAGATTACTGTTCGGTGAAGGTGCGAAGCGCATGGGCTTTGAGTTGTCGATCCCAGTTAGATCGTTCTCGCCATCGCACCAAAGCTTCAATTCGCAGAAGAGATTTTGGGTCTCTGAAGAACTTCTGTCGGTCGAAGCGGTGCAAGCCGAGCTTTCCCTTGATACATCCGCTACCCGTATGATTAGCACAGGTGACCTGCGGATTCAAAAGGCGGATCGCCCGCCCTCTTACCTTCTCATCGCCAATGGTCAGAATCTCCTTCTCGTACCGACTCAGCAGCTCGCGCTTCTCCGCCATCGTCTTGGCGAGCCACGTGCCCTGCCACGTCAGCCCGCTGAGCTTCTTTTTGAGCGTGTTGAGGATCTGCGAAGCGCATTGATGTAGTCACGGGGCTTCAATTGATCTGCATGTTTTTTAATTATCAGGCAATGGGGCTGATCATGGGTTCTGACAGTTGGCCGTGTGGGAGTGTCATGAGAGGTTCTTGAAAATCGGAAACCTCGGCTTCTAGTCAAAGTTCGACGCAAGATAGGATTGTCCTGATCCATAGCTCTAAAAGTACTTGACGGGTATAAATAGCTTACTAAGAACGCAAGCTTAGCACCTTGTTGGTCCAGAGTCGCGCACTTAATCCGCACTACTAAGGTATCTTTCACCTATGATCAAGCGCGCTTGCGCTCGCTCGCGGGTCGCTGAAAGCGACCGAATCTTTTGCTACGACTCGCGTCATTGCCGGGAAAGCTCCCGGCCCATCCGCTCACCTGTAGCGTCCTTGCTGCCGTCAACTTCAGCTTGATGAGCTCAGCATTACGCTCCTCGACTTTCTCCAGGAACTGCTGGTTCTGGATCTTGAGTTGGTCGAAATCGACGGTGTTGAGCACCTCGCCCATTTCCTCCTTCTGCTGCAGACTGGACTCAACCTTGCTGATCTGGAGAAAGCAGGGAAAGGGAGAAAGTCAATAAGAAGCGGGACGTGTTTTGCTCAAGACCTGCCTGTCTCAGCTCTGTTAGAATATTGTGAAAGCAGGAACGCAAGAAGGTCACATGGAAGCCGGTAGGCCGGTAACTCAACCTTGCTGATTTGAAGAAAGCAGGGAAAGGAAGAAAATCGGTCAGAAGCGGGACGAGTTCTGCTAGAGAGCTCATTCAGCCTTGCTGATCTGGAAAAAAGCAGAGAACGCAAGCTTGAAGCGGGACGAGTTCCGCTCGAGAGCTACCTCAATCTCGCTGTCGTGGAAAAGGAGGGAACGCAAGATGGTCACACAGAAGTGGGAAGACCTTTGCTGAACCGCAGACTGAACTCTGCTAAAATTATGAAAGCAGGGAAACGCAAGAAAGTCAGTCAGAAGTAGGACGAGTGTAAAGAGCTATCACAAGCAATGGAAGGCGAACGTGGAGTTGAGACAACGTTTCTGAGATCCCCGTTGGCTACGTTTCTCCTTTGGCTCCATAAAGCGTTGGTTCAGGACGGCTGTCGTAGAGTGTCTCGGTCAATTCGCCGTAACTTCAGAGTCTCCTTCAGTGCACCATTCCAGTCGTGCGACTCTTCCTCGTCGTCTTTTGACGTTTCTGAGTCTCAATAACCATTATCCGAGTGTATCAATGAACGGAAAAGGGTAGAGTCTGGTCTTGGTGGAGATCGAGTTAGGAGTCATGCCTCCATAGTCGGTAAGAAAAAGCAGGGGGAGAGAAGCTCTCTCAAGCCAAGGGGTTCGGGCAGCCACGGTATCGTATCGACCCTCGGCTCTTCGCTGCCAAATCTCCCCAACAGTGTGACATTTGCTTTACAGAGCGAATTGCCGAATACGGATCCCCGCCATGTAATCCGCTACTTGTTTTTCTCTCCTGTTCCTTGACTGCCCAAGCAACAGGCAGAAGTATCACACGCACCTGAATCTTTAGAGACGCGTTCTTCAACCGCAACTTTTCCACCGTCGAGTCTCGCTCCCGGAAACGATCTTCGAAGTACCTGAGAAAAAGCAAATGCAGTCCTTCAGCCGGACTTTTTGTAACTCCTAGGTCGAAACAGAGAGTTTCGGACAAGACTACCGGGAATTTTGGTACAGCAGGCACAAGCTACCAGCTCGATTGAAAAGTGATGCACAGACGGCCCTCCATCGTTTCCGCTTAGCATGCTGAAGCAACAACAAACCTGCTGTGCGTTACCTTTGATAAAGCTTGCCAGGTGTCCTTAAATCATCGATTCTGTCAACTGAAACCAGTGGCCACCATTACGCTGTTACTTTCTTCCTCCGCATATGTCCATTTTTCAAGAAATCCTGTTGGAGAAAGACGTCCAGGATTTACCCACTGAATGTCCACACTTTAGCTCAGGCACAAAGAAGCCTTTCTTGTGAGAGCGTTCACTCACTTCAGCACCTTCTCGGCCATGGTCTTTCCCGTCTGCCCGTTCTGCCCCCCCATAACGACATCCCTCCGGAACTCATATGATTCTTTCTTCGTCTGAGCAATGCTGACGTCAGCTTCCTCCAACAACGCCTTTAGATCCTCGAGCGTGCGCTCGCTTTCTTGCCGCACCCGCTGCGTTTCTTCCCTGATCACTTCGATCTCAGCGCAGGCAATCTCGTACTTCTCATCCATTGTCAGGAGGCGCTCCTCTCTTTTTCGGTCCTCTACAGCTTTCTTCTTAGGGCTGCGCTTCCGCCCCCCCAGGGGTTCATCCAGATCGGCGCCGGAGGTCCCAGCAGGGGTGACACGCTGCAGGTAAAAGTAGCCCCCCATCTGTGACTGATATCCTAGAAGGGCTTTTTGACGTGATTTCAAAAAGGGACACACTGGAGTGGTTGTATTGCGAGTTTGAACCTGGGTGACCAATGAACAGAACTTTTCCCTGAAAAAGTTCCTTCAAGATACCAGAAAGGTGTATGAGCTATGCAGCTCCCATTTGAGCTTGCAACGAGAATAGGAAATTCACATGCTAATAGTCCTGTAGGCAATGTTCCTCCATAGCACATATATGCATGCACTTTATACGCAAGTCAGCCTTGTACCTTGTGCTGAGTGTCAATACATCAGGAGTTTACCTGCAAGTAACCTTTTGAGAGCTGGTCCTCCTTCTCAGAAGCTGAATCACCAGAGTCCAGCATTGAATGGATCAAATGATTTTGCATACCTGCAAGTACGCTTCTAACAGCTGGTTCTCTTTCTCCAGATGCTCATTTGCTTTCTCCAGCTCATCGAGCTCAGCAGCCAGGTCACTCGGCGGTCCCACATCCTCAGGGGCTGCTTCCGCTGTGTCGTCCATTTTCTCTGGCACTTCTATGTGCAGGTTTCAGCACAGATTTTGAAGAGCCACTCTATCACGATGCTTGTCAAAAGCTTGTAAAGCTTGCAGGAGAACGTGCAGGGAGTCTGCGAGTACGTGATTCAGGTAGTGTGGACCTCCGAGCTCAAGATACGCTGAAGCAGGTGAGTAACGTTAAGCCAGCCCGAGGTGCAGCTGCAAGGTGCATATGTCTATGTTCCGCAGCAATTGCTGAGTGTACACAGTAATAGCAATCAGCTTTGAGTTCTCCACTCTTGCCGAAAGAGCTTGTGAAGACCCTGATTCACATTGCCACTTTTCACCAAAACAAGCTTGGATGAAACCTGTAAAACCAGACCTTACTGGACCGGTGAAACAATGGATTGTCAAGATGCGAATTGTTTTCTCCTGCAGCTGGGATCTCTTGACTTGCTGACCTGCTACTGACATCAGTGATACATATGGACGGACAACCAGCTACGCCCTACAGGCTACCGTACAGCACTCCCTACACAAAAAATACCTTCTCCGTCCCAATATTGACCATGCTGCTCCAGGCTACAGCTCAGCAGGCAGCACTGAGCACGCGATTTCAATTGTTTGCTAATACAATACATTTTTTGCAAATGGATCAGCACAAGCAAAAAGGAAGCAAAAGAGTAGCGGATTGTGCGCGCGCAATACCTATTGAGAAGCGGAAGCAATCCGGCAACTAACTTGCTTATAGATTGCCAGGTGGCGCGCGTTAGACCGTCTTGCAAACCAAGAAGCATCTTAGAACCGTCGATTCACCATTCACTCACAATCACTGACTACCAATCATACGTAAATGCACTGTGCCACACAGTGAAGTGCAACATGGCGTGCAAATTGCAATGTTGCAGCTCTGATCAGAGCCTCATGAGCTCAGCTTCAAGTTCAATGCTACCTTTAAGTTTTGGGACGCTTTAGGAGGGACTAAGGTCGGAAAGCGTGGGGAAAGCAGCTTAGAAGGAGCAAAGGGGGCCCGCACTTGGTTGCGAGAGAATCAAGAATCAGGAACGCATAACATGTCAGGTGAGCTGGGAGCATAGTAAATTGCACTTGTTTTGCTGAGGTGGTTTGGATCCTTTTGATATCTTTGTTGCAGCGAACTCTGAGTACCTAACAATCTAACGATCTTGAATAGTTTGTTGGCACGCCAGGGAAAACCCCCGGAAAACCACTAAAGAGCGGCTCCTTTGGAATGTCTGACGTTGAAGAAATGTGGAAGAATTTTAGCCACATTGGCATCTGGGCTACTTAAATGCACTTATCTTGATCTTCTAATGGAGCACTAGCAAGTCAGGCGCTGATTTGCAAAGTCAAGAGATTCTGAGACTTCTTGCCTCTCGCCATGTCAGATTGTCAAATTGTAAGGGGGTTCCATGAGCTTTCAGTTTTCTTTGGAAGGGCCTGAGAAGCGGTTTGCTTTCATAGGGAACACCCCCCTCAGGTCAATCATATGGCCTCAAAAGCTGATTGCAAAAGAGTCGATATCTGCTTCGATGCTCTCCATTTCTATCTAGTCCCACTAGGTGCTCCCTGAATGCCAAAATTGATGGTGTTGATAAGCCCCCCTTTTGCTCATGCAGAGCTGCACAAAGCAAATAGCTGTGGCGTTAACCCTGCGTTGATTCATCCAGCAATGCTACGGTTCTTACTCCTGTGGAGTCCGCTCCTGAGGTGATATGGCGCTCAATCTGTTTGCCCGTTCCTTGAGCTGGGGGGGCCGCACTTTGCGACAGGCAGTGCGTCCAATTGGCATTGTGCACTTCGATGCTGGCTGTCATTTGGGGTCAGAGGGCAATGGGACCAACTCAATGCAGGACCCAGGCAGCAGTGGACGGTTCTTATCTCCCAGGCCGCCGTCAGAATGTATTGGCGTTTGCCGCCCCGCTGCTTTTTCGGTGGCTGTCCCAGCTTACACGTTTGCAACAATGGCTGCAAAACAGGGTGTGGGAGTAGAGGCGCAGGAAAGTGAAGTGGCAAGGGAGAAAAGGAATCAGGCAAGTAAAGAGTTGAGGGATGGCTGGGGCGCCCAGGAAGGTTCAGAAAGACTCGGTCCTCAGAGGCCAAAAAGTGCGAAAGAGGCGAGGCATCAGTGGGTCAGCATCACCCAGGCGTTTTATCAGCGGCTCAAAGGGTGGCCTGTGGATGTAGATCTTCATGAGAAGCTCAAAGATAGTAAGGTGTTTGGAGTGAAGATCAATGAAAGGCTTGTCCGGTCGATTCTGCACCTTCTTGGGAATAGGGGAAGCCGTCACAGTGTTATCAGATTCCCTTTTTGGAAATCTGGCGAGTCCTCTCTTGCTATGAAAGATCTCCGCTCTACGGATGATGATATCGAATGCAGCCTAGACGACGGGCTACGAGCTCTGAACATTTTCAACTGGCAGCAGAGCCAGAACACCGAGACGCCTCAACTGATGCTGCTGAATCCACTTTTCAAGGTGCTTTGTCGGGCTCGCATGGACAACGAGCTTAGAGTCATCTGGAACACTTACAAAGTGCATGCAACACATGATCGTTTTCTTGTCGCGGACGCGTGCAAGGCTTTTTTTGATAGGGGACTTTATGAGGAGGCCTTAGCGGTGCATAGTGAAGCATTGAAGAACAATTGGGCAGTTCTTCCAAGAGGGCATGACTATGCAGTCCAAGCAATGCATGCAAAGCATGCCCATCCAAAGCAGATCTGGATGTTGTACAAGCGGGCAGTACAATCCACAGGCTGGGGGCTTTTAGAACCTGGATATGTGATCCTTCTGAAAGCGGGAGTTTCCATTGAACCAATTCTTAGCTTAAAACATAGAGATATCGATCGCCTGCTGGCTCGACTGATCGACGCTCTCTCATTGTTGGAGCGAAGAGATGAGGCTGCTGTGGTTGTAGACAGATTGCTTAAGCGAAAGAAAGCAATCAAGGTTGAAATCTATGTTCGGATTTTAATGGTTCTCATTAGAAACAATTTCAAGGACGAAGCGCAGATGCTGGCAAAAGTCCAAAATGAGAAGCACGGTGTGAGTTTGGATGCTGCTTTAATCTACACAACCAGCCGAGAACTGGAATGGGTTGGTGTCAAAGCTAATGAGCTCTTGTCAACTTTGGAGGGACCACACCGAACGAGCATTTCAGTACAAGCTGCTCTTATTATACGATGTTTTTACCCACTGAAATTGGTAGATAAGATGTGGGAGGTGAGTTCTTCTTAATCTCTATCTTCCAAGCGGATAGGCGATGCAGCCGTAGCCGTGCCATACTTTATGCTTGGAGCACAGACGTATTCATTGGACTGCTGGATGAGACTTTGCGCGTATGGCTCCATGCCCGTTGCTTTTCAAATTGTAACTTGTGAGTGATCTTTGTAGTCAATGTCAAAGTTGCCTTACTTTTGAACATAGCATGTTAGGATTTGAGAATCTGGCTCTTAGGACACAGCTTCCATTTATTATAGACGTAAGTTGTAGGGCTGGATACAAGGTTGATTGCTAGGCGTCTACACGTAGTCCAGGTGTATGTTCTGTTTAGGCTCCCTGACTACCTCACTTGCAATGAAGTAGTATCTTTCATTTCCTAGCTGCCTAACTCAAAGTTATACACAGGCCCCGACCCAAGTACTACCATGTACCCCTGTAACTAACCCCGTGCAGGCTTACCAGCTGGGCAAGCAGTTTGAAGGTACCTTCAGCCCCGAAGTTGTTCGGTACATGCTGTACGCCCTTACAAGGGCAGACAGAATACCGCACGTAGAGGAGGTGCTCGCGGATTATTACCGGAGTCTTGATGCGAGCGCACTTTCTCACAGCATGACGGTAATTGGGGAAAGCGTCTTCCATTGGTGAGCTGCGTGTAGGCTTCGTATCCACTTTGCGTTGGGTTAGTGATCCGCCAGGGTTTCATAAATGTCCATGGGCCCAGCTCAAGATCTCATTTTCGTTACCCGTTTTCTTGTCATCGGAGTCTTTGCTTCTTCAACGTGACCTTTCAAGAAAGTTCCACTACATGCCGCCTTGACCTAAGGTGCCAGCTTCGAGGGCAGTGCAAGCACACGATTGCCATTCTCACATCACCAGTAGTTCTGATTGCATCATGGCCGGGTATTTAAGCACAAATCCGGATTTGTAGAACATTTAGAACGACCCACTTTTCACCATCACATTAACCGCAGGTGGCAGATACCATTTCTTGACTAAATAGTGCCTACTTTGAAGTGCCTCTGAAGGAAACTGATTCTGATTCTCACGTGTTGTGTTCAGCTTATTTGAAATGTATATAAGGGCCGGGCAATCTGACAAGGTTGTCGAGATGTTCAAGGAGATGGTCATGAGGAAGCTTCACATACGACCATACTTTTCTCTCGCTTGGTATAAAAGGTTGCGGAAACATGGCTACCATAAGGAGGCGGAGCAGCTGAAAGCACTCTCGGTTAAGAGGAGACGGTCAAACAAGGTCCAGCTTAAATCGGTGTACAAATATTAGGAGGTCCGCTTAGTGTAAGCTTTTGAACAGGATGAGATATGAAAGTTTTTAGATAAGCGGTCAACTCAGGATTCAAAACGAGGGTTGCCATGCATGTGAAATGAGTCGGCTAGCTACAAGATACTTTAGACTCGTTCAATTGTCGTTCAGCAATCAATTAACATGTTCGTTGTGAGAAGGACGGGTGGCGGCACGTATGTAGCCGGTGGACAGCGCCATATGCGAATATTCAATTTGAAGGAACGCCACCATTGAAGCATGTGTCATGCCTAGTCCAAGTCATCCAGTCTCCGATATGATTGACTCAAAGTGAGCAAACTTAAAGGTAGAAAGCTAGGCATGCTGTTTTCTTTGTTGCATTGTTTGCACTAATGTCTTTTCAACAGTGGTCAAGAAGTTGAAAGTGACACTCTGCATGGCAACCATAACTCTATTTCCGAGGTGCTCCGTATGGATCGGATTGGCGCATGCCAGTGCCGCCATGGAGAACCTACAATAGCTAGCACTGAGTGCCAGCCGCCCCCGTATAGTATCAGTGGCACCTCATTGGGACGTTGTTTAGGGAGTCTACATGGCGACAGGTCGTGCATGCCACGATGACCGCGGGATGGTGGAAGGGTGTAATACATTGGAGTCGAAGCCTTTTCAGCCCCGCAAGCTGAGTTTCCTGCTATAAGTTACTAGTTATAACTTACACGATTTTAGTCCAAAAGTCCGGTGTTCCGTCCTCCGTCCTTCCAAGTACTTCCCGTGGGATTGAAGTTCGTACCACCGTCCCTTGCCTATGCGCCCTGCCCCTCTCGATCCTTTCCTAGGGCCAGGGCTAGGCCATCTGCCTGCTCTTCAATCAGTTCAATACAAAAACGTCATGTATATAAAGCAGCCTGAGCGCTGGGCATCTTTTTCGGACGCCACTGACCGTCGGCATGATCAATGATGCACGTCACTGTCATGCACCAACGTTAAATTAACATTTCACGGAGGTATGTTCAAGTACCGTAGTGACTTGGGAGTTCATCCTTTAATAATTATTTTGACTCAAGACGAAAATTCAGAAACTAAATTGGACCCTGAGGGAGAAAAGGAGAAATACTAAAAATATTAAAAATCAGCTCAGATTGCTGCCAAACGAGGCAAAAAATCCAAAATTCTAAATTTGAAGAAATGTAAAATATTATCTCGCATCGCCGGACGAAACCTGAAATCTTTCGAAAATAATTATTCGCGGCGCTTGGGGGTGAATTCCCAAGTCACTACGGTAAGTGTGCTTTTAGCCTGAAGTGACTCAAGTTCACGACTTGGCAGGCTTTTCGACAAGTGATGGACGGTTGAGCAGTTGAGCTGAGCTTTTCAATCCCTCCAGACACCAGGATAGTAGGCAGCCCGGGGCCCTACGCCTATGAAAACCTTTGAAGAGCATGCTAGCTGATGGCGCACTCTCCCGTACGTATCCGCATTGATCGAGATGGTCAGCCGGGTCAGCAAACTTATCGGACGGTACTTACAAGTCGTCAATCCAAGTTCACGAGGCCAGAGCTCTCGCTTCTGGTACATCGTTACAGCTTCTCCCGACCATCCTGCCAGACTTAGTGTCATATTCTAACTTGGAGTGACTAATTTCAGACACTGAGCAGCAGACTGACTAACTTAGACTAATTCTCCCACTAAAACTGGTAGGATGGTCGGGAGAAGCTGTACGTAGTCAATCGATCCGACTAGCTCAGGTCACCAGATGAATGTTAGACGGATCTGGGCCCAATCTGAACCTGGACTAGCTCGATGCACCACAGCACATGATTCGACCCTGCTAGATTGCACCAGCGCGTCCAAGGGGGGACGAGGGGATGGCCGCGCCACCGGACCAGGCCGGGCGCCCCATACACACACCATACACACGTATGAACTGATGATCGGTCATATGATACAATGTCGGATATATCCGAACTGGCATGGTTTCGACCGTCGTAGTATAATCATAAAGTGAACACCGCCGGGCCTTGTTAATGAAGTTTTGAATGAAATCATGGTATAATGAATGTATATGACCGGAGTGATGACTAGAAAACTGTCTTGAGCACCACCGGACGGTCGGCCGTGGCACTGCCTGCATAGGATATCATTGGGGCGGATGCATACAATCATATGCACGACCGATCAGAAAGTTGTCCATGCAATAGTCAACTTAGTAAATTGAGTCCGCATATAGTAATGATTCTAGCTATAGCTATTCAGCTATAGAAATCAACAAGAAATCAACGTTGGATTCTAGCGACACTCTAGCTATAGTATATAGCTAGAAATCCACGTTAGAGATTGAACAACATCGGCCAGCCAAGCTTGGACAGCTGAGCAGGCTCATGCATGACATGAATGATTCTAGCTAGCTTGCGCACCACGATTATCAGTGCAGCCGCCCAGGTATTAAAGCTATTTGAAAACTTAGGTGTTCTGTTGTTAGCTAGCTGGAAAGGTGCTCTGATCGAAGCTCTCTTTCTGCATCCTAATTCCAATAATTTTGAGTTTTACAACCTCAAAAAAGGTACTTGAAGGGACGTGACCAGATAAGTTCACATTCTAACCCACTGCCAGCATCGGATATACAACAGGCAGCTGTAGCCGAGTGCAGACCGTTTCAATCACCTTAAGATCGGGTTCATGAAGTATATTTCACGAACGAACCCGGTCTTAGGATGATTGAAACGGTCTGCACTCGGCTGTAGCTGTCTATACTATGATATAGACCTATACTGGTATAACATTAGGCTGGTTGGCATCATAGATTGTTTGAAGTACGGCGTTATGCAAGCGAGGGGCACGGTTGCCATCGGCGCTGCGTGGTCGGAATATCAAATAATGGTCGGACTGAAATGAGCAGCTATTCGTTACTATATCTGGTACGTGTGTACCATGTTAATGACTGCTTCTAATGTTGCTAAGAAAAGGTCATTATGGTTATACCGTCTCTATCGCTAAGACTAGCCGGCCTTTCTGTCCATAGCCGCAAATTGCTTACCTGTATCTTGATTGTGATGAACTCAATGGAAAGCACCGCAAAGCCTGTGAAAGATCGTACATACTGAATTAACAATCTAATTATTTGCCAAACACGGTCCTTCGACTTTACAAATAGTTTTCACCTTACATAAAGTCGTACTGGAACATAGAATACATATATTTCAACTATAAATGTCTCGTGTATATACTCCCGGATATACATTCGTTGGGATAAAAGCACTTTTGTCATAATGAGACGCACCCACCAAAAGAAAACCGTCGAAGCCTTCAATACCGTTTGCGGGCATCTACGCAATTGGCGTTGTCCTGAACTCCAAGTTCCCTAAATTCCTGAACAGATCCATCCCCAGTCTCTCCGCCACCATTCTCCCGGGGCACTGCCGGCCAAAGTTCTCGGGGCCGAAGGAGGCAAAGTTGAGCACGTGGGCGGCCAGGTTGGGCCGGGTAACGTCGACCCTGCGTCAGCAAGCGCTACGTGTCAGCACCAGATGAAGGGAAATTGCATCTCAGAGCGTTACATCAAGGGATTTGCATTTCAGAGTATATCGTAAGAGTAACCAGACTCAAAGTTGGACGGCATCCGGTGTGACTCGAGTCGGCAGCTACCGTACACGGGTCGACGCCGTCACAGGCAGTCGCCAACTCGCTCTTACCGATACAACCCCCTGGAGCGAAAGAGAAGCCTTCTGCAGAAGCACGAAAAATAAAACAACTAATTATAGCAGTTTCAGAGCGACGACCTGGTTCTCTGCTTCCAGAACTAAGGAAGGAAGCCCTGAGAACGAGGGCCCCGTTGCAACGGGCGACACGGCATCAAAAGGGAGGACTTGACCTTTGAGCCAGGGCCGGACTGCCCAAGAAAAGGATACCAAAAGAGCATACAATCCAGGCAGACACACGCACAGAGCAAGAATGCGTTTGAGATTAGCAAGAGCATGCCCCAACGGCTCGACTCCCGTTTAGAAGCATGGAGACCATAGCTCACAGGTAAGATTGAGAGCGGACAAGAATCAAGAGCAGAAAGAGAGGGCTAAGGAGAGGCGCGACTTGCTTTTGCGGACAGGGTCAGATTAACAAGGGTGCGTGCACGTGTACGGACGAATCCTTGCCGGCTGTCGTTATACCGTGTCTTATTTTGCTGCTAATACAGTAAGGAATGCCGTTTTTCCTTGACGCTAAGAGTTTGCTTAAAGGCTTACGTAGTGTCGTTGCTCCTCCTGTGTGTTGGACAACGAAGAGGGCGTTGGTAGGATCAGAGCACATCCAACAACGAGAACGGAGAAAGCAACAGGGAGCTAGCTCGAGAAAGGCGACGTGAGAGAAACACAGATCGTAGAAGGTGAATCACAAGGGTAGAATGATCAGCACAATATGTTAAGGATACCACAGAAAGAGTTGTAAGCTAGCGGACAGCTTGCGGACAGCCCTTACGTAAGGGCGTCCGCATGCACCGACGGATCCTTGCTGGCAGTCTTTATGCTGTACATGACTTTGGTGCCCGCCGGGAACAGGTGCCGTTTGCCGTCGATGTCGATCTCCGTCGGCTGCTGTAGGTACGATGAGACAGAAGCCACTGGGGGGTGCGCGCGCATCGCCTCGTACATTGCGTTCAAGTTCGCCTCGTCGCTTCCAAAGTCAAACTGCAAAAGGAAGCAAGGGGAAAGTAGTTACGATAATCAGACTCAGTCTACATTAAGATAGGGTGCTTCATGCATATATATTCTCATACTGTATTCTCATGCATACATACTCTTTCATATGCGCTCCCGTACTTCTAAAAAGAGCACCCTCACCCATCTGCCTGCAACTGCTGGTGCTCATCTCTCAAAATACCAGCTCTGAAATCCCATCCGACAAGAGAAAGCCGGGCCTAGAAACAAGACGGGAAAGGCATACAGTGAAATTGCGGGCTTCACAACCCGTCTCGACGACGGCTTTGAATTGAGCAAGGAGAAATGCACCGGGACGGCCGGCGTCTCAGTCAGACTTGATTGACCGTTGTTACTTGAGAGAGGCGAACTGGCAAACGAGAAAGACGTCGTGATCACAACTTTACCACCATGTTGAGCACCCGCAGAAGATCCGACGTACAGACGTGACAGCCGTGTACGCAGAATCGTTTTTGCACTCCCACTTCCAACAGCTTGGCAGGAGATTTCTTCATTAACCCGATGCAAGCCACTGGTCCACAGTTTGGCAGCGACTTTCAGAGCCGGCGTTATAATGTCAGAGCCGTGACCTTTTTGAGGCTAAGTTTGCTGGTAGGACACGAGTCCGTTGGGAGCATTGTTGTACAAGATGAAGGTAGCTGGCCTCAGAAATGCGTATTCAGAGACTCTTTTCAATCCGTGAACCTCAGAGCTGGATCAGCGAAAGGCCCCGCTGTAAACGACATTAGAAGGAGCGTCGTCTCGCACTGATTGAAAGTCGTTGCGAAACGGCCGCGACGTTAAGGAATGGAACCGGGTCGGGGAAGGCGTGAATTCAAAACGCTGACGTCGGCAACATAGGACCCACCTTAAACGAGCTCGGCAGGAGTGTCGTTGTATAGAGATGAAGGTCGCTGGCCCCGGAATTGCCGCGACGTTAAGAATCGGCACCGAATCAGTGAAGGGGTGATTGAAAACTCTAACGTCAGCATCACACGACCCACCTTAAAGGAGCTCGGGAGGAGTGCCGTCGTATACGAGATGAAGGTCGCCGGCCCCGGAATCGCCGCGATATAGAGGATCGGCATGAGCGCGTCCAGAAACTTCTCACGATCGTATCCCTTCAGGTCTGCGCCGGTCACGAGGGGAGACTGCGCGAGCAGAGCGCGCACTTTCTTCTCTCCGTCTGAGAGCCCCCACTTGAACATGCCAATCGGCGAGATCTGTTGTGGAAGAGGGGGAAGTAAGGTGCCTTTTAACGTGGGAGGAATACAAGCTTTCCGGTCCGAGACAAATGGCAAGAGTCAAGGAGGCACAACGTGCGATACCGGAGCTTGGAGAAGAAGCTGGGAGGGCCACAGAGCAGAATATAATCAGCCGAGAACCTGCGTTGTAAAGCGGGGAAGGTGCGGGTCTGATGTGAGTTAGCACGTAACAGATTCGAACGGGTCCTTTTTGGTAATCGCGGGTGCCTTTCTGAAGGGGTGACTTATGGCTTTTGCAGCACCACCGAGGAGGATTGGGGCCGCTTGTTGGTGAATTCAAACGCCACGAGGTTCGTAAGGGAATTGCAAGGAAGAATGTCCACGTGGGGGAAAAAGCCAGAAGAAAGCTTTTTGCTGGGGCCGGGGGATACGTTGTGGATCTAAAGCTGTGGAGCAACCGTTTCCTTACCTGATGGGGTCCCTTAAAGGTGAGGAACAGAGCTAAAACGTATGATTGAAGACACAGAGCAATGGAAGCTGGACTGGGATGTGAGCGGAGGGCGGTATCGTAAGCCGTTCTGACTTTCGTGGAGGCAACTGTAGTGTCCCAACCGACAAGCATCGAGAACGAGGGGCACTAAACACAATTGCTCTCAGAGACTAGACGAGAACAAGATAGAAGAGGACGACAGCGGAACGGACGAAATCCGCAGATTCAAAAGAGGCGGGTGCTTACATTGAGAGCAACCGCTTCTGAAGCTCGAAGTATGGCAGACGAGCAAAGTAAGGGAGACGGTTGTGAAGCTATGTAGAAGTGCGAAGCAGGCCCAAATTCTTGTAGCAGAAAGATTTGCCTTTGCGGCGTGTGATATCTGCGTCAGTTTGTGTCCTGTGTTTTGATATCGTGAAACTCGTCTTAGGTCCTGCAGTAAGAGCAGCTAGAAGAAAATAGAAAATCCATGGCTGTCGCTATCCGCTCACTCTGAAAATGCTGTAGGGTACGATGCCTTTGGTCACGAGCTCCGTCGTCGCCTTGTCTGGAGTAACACCTGAAGCCAGTGAATCAGTCGTCATAAGCCAGTGAATCAATCGTCAAAGCACGACAATTCCTGCACAGTTTTAGATTGAAAAGACACTTCTTTAAAGCTAGAGTGCCATGCATTGTCTCAGAAGTGCGCCCGAGGATACGGAGCGAAACCGCGCAGTCACGCCCTGAGGGGAAAGATTCGTCTACAGAAACTGGGAGGGGAAGCTTACACAGAGACGCAGGCATCTTTTACCGGATGCAAGTCCCTGCACGAGCGAATGGATTTCTGCACCGGTGACGCACTACTCAAGCCCCAGGCGAAAAGGTCAACCGGGCAAAGAGAAGTTTCCACGAGGCGCACGAAGCTCGTACCGAGCCAAGAAACTCGAGACAAAGTGCAGAAGTCTCACCAAAAACAACGTACAGGATGTAAGCGGTGCTAAATGAGAACGTGTCGGGCTCGCCGCCCTTCACTTCTTTGGCGAAGGCTGAAACCAGGGACTGCGCAACCTGCGGGGAGACGTGGACGAGTGTTGACGTCAATCGCTGACGTCAATTTGGAAAAAGGGTCGGAAAAGGCCGCCCCGGCAGAAAGGACACTGTTTGCTGCCAAATCCGTACAAGAAACAACGTGCTTGAGTGCGATTCAAAAAGGAGAATGTGAAGGCGCTTAGAGGCAAACAGTGACGTGACACCTGAAGACTAAGGGCCACAAGGAGAAACCATTGACATCACTTAAAGCGCGGCCGACATCCAAAAACGTCAACGAAGCAATTTCTGCACATCTTATCAAGGACCCTCCTCGGACCGACAGAACAAGTAAACAACGATATCTCAATTCTGTCAACAGCACTCGCCCCTCCAGTTTATGCAGATTTCCAGATAAGGCCACGAATCCATGCTCCGAGAAATGAGATTTCAAGCGCGCGCAACCGTCGATGGCTACCGGCTCAAGCGAATGAATTCGGCACGGTGTTTTGTATTGGCCTTCACCCTTCCACGTCTCACGAAAAAGTTCGGGGAGCCGTAGTCTTCTCTCCAAGTCCCCCCTCTCTACAAGCGCCGAGCGTTTCGGGGTTGGTTCTCTCAACTTATCATTGCTCCTGGTCACGACCTGCTCGAAGGTAAAAAGATCTGGCCTTATCTCGTCCTCCATAACCCCAACTTTCCAAGCCGGTTTTTGGGTGGATTCTTACCTGATCCTTGCCCCTCACAACAGTCGCCAGGCTCGTTTTCCATTTCTCAATATCTGCCGAATAGCGTTACCCGTTCTCAGGGAACGCATCTCTCGGTCTCTCCTTGCCCCTATCCCGAATCGCTTCGCTTATGAAAAGGATGGCCTCCTCTGTTCCTCGCCATAGCCTCGCAGAAGTTTCAGGGGGGCGGTTTCTCACCCCATCCTTGCCCCTGGCGACGACCGCCTCGCTCGCGAAGAAGTCTTGCACGATGGCCTTGATCCCAATTTCTCGTTTTTTCGGGGGGGCACTCTCGCACCTCATTCTTGCCCCTCGCAACTATTCCCTCGTTCGTGACGAGGTCCAATCAAGATGGCCGATAAGATTACAGAACGGCTCAGGGGGGCGCTTTCTCACCTCATCCTTGCCCCTGGCCACGACCGCCTCGCTCGATAACCTGACCTAACCTCTGACCCCCCTTTTTGCCTGCTCAATCTCCAGGGGGGCAGTTTCTCACCTCATCCTTGCCCCTCGCAGCGACCGCCTCGCTCGTGAAGAGATCGATAAAGATGGCTTTGAGCTGATCTACACGTTCCTAAAACATTTCGGGGGGGGGGGCGTTTCTTATTTCATCCCTGCCCCTCGCAAGAACCGCCTCGCTCGTGAAGAGGTCCATCAACAGGGCCTTCCTGTTCCTGCCCATAAGCCCACAGAACGTTTCAGGGGGCCGATTGCTCACCTCATTCTTGTCCTTCAATGAGGTCCACGAAGACGGCCACATTTGTTCTAACCTGATTGCCTTCAAAACCTTTCAGGGGGCAGTTTCTCACCTCATCTTTGCCCCTCGCAACGACCGCCTCGCTCGTAAAAAGGTCCATCAACAGGGCCTTGATCTGCTCGCGCTCGCCCGTCCCGCCCGCCGCCTTGTCGCTCATGAACAGGAGCATGTTGTCGGGAAACCTGCGGGCGTCAGGCTGACGTCAGCAAGCAAGCAAGTCGCAGAATGCAACCTCCCAAGTCGAGACGCGAGTGAGTGTTGGCTGCGAACCCGCGGGCGTCAGACCGTTGGTTTGCTGGCAGGCGACTTGAGAATCGCAACCTTGCAGATCAGGAGTGTATGGAAGATAGAACACAAGAGACATCCAAGTGCCATGCCCACGTGTGTTTGCAGTATATCACCAAAGTGCTTTGCTGTCAATCAAAGTGGACGCGATTGTTTTCCCCGTCGATCCTAGTGGCGGACTTCTGCTCTTGAGCTACAGCGAGCATCGGGTTTAAGAGGAGGCACAGAACGAGAGGCACAAAAAGGTGACTCACGCTTTGGTGACGAAGCGACCCCACGCGATGTACGGGCCACGCTTCTGGGGACCCAGGATGAGCTGCTTCACCTGCAGAGCGGAACGGAACAACTGAGGGAATGTTTTAAGAAGGAAGAGCTGGGCTCTTTGGCTCTTGTGGACTTCTTAAGTACAGTAAACAGTATTGTAGATTTGGAATTGGTTTCCACATAAGGGATCGTAGAAGTACCATCGTGCCTGAGAAAGTGTTAAACGATTGTTTGAAACATCTGTCCAAGGTTCGGGTCCGGTCTTTGACAACGCCGCCTTTTCAGACCGCCTAAATTACATTCTAGCAACGGAAAGGTTAAAATAACTTCGGTCTCTGATCAACAAGCGCCGGGCATTCTCAGCTCGTCTCTTGTCGATGAACAGCGGCAAGGGTAACCTTCACTGTCGAACAATGCAGGACGCTTGAGCTCAAAGAGACCGCAAAAGCTTTTGATTGTCCACAGACTGTTCATTGATACCGCTTGTCAAAACCTGACGCCATAACACGAGTTCGCAAGAAAAAACGTTCCGTTTTACAAGTTGGGCGTCCTTTCGAAACGTCAGGACTACCAACTTTGCATACGGTTTAGCAAGCCCTGAACTTACAACGAACCACCAGGATCGATTGCATATAAGAACCTCAATCTGAAGTGTGAATCTTCACATCGACCGACACCAAACGCATGTTCCCTTGTATGCCCACAGGGAGGATTGGTCAACAACCTAGGTCCCGTAACCCAGGCACCCAGGTTACGCCTAGGTTACGGGACCCAGGTTGTTGACAAGTGGTTGACAACCTGGGTGGCACAACCTAGGTTGTTCAACCATTACTTAGGTTATGTACAACCGGAGCGCCTAGGTAGTGAGTAACTTGGGCAACACCTAGGTTACACCAAACTTAAACTAGGTTGCATCACAACCTGGGTGGGTTGTTGTCAAACGGGTCAATGCTACCGTTTAAGTCATTGTTTTGGAGAGGCTTATCAGACAAAGGAAGCAATAGTAGAGTGGTAGAGTGCTTAATTCAAGGAGGCAGGCCAAAGGTCGAGGGCTCGAACCCTCTGCCCTGCAAGGGCGCGTTCTTTTTAGCTGCAAAAACAGCTTAGAAAACGTTCAAATGGACACTTTTATTACCTCATTTTCTCCGTTTTCCCCCGGATTCAAAACTTTTCAGTCTTGGTTATGCTTGGTAGAGTCCCTCGCTACGTACTTCTGCTAATATCAGAAACATTTACCACGTTTTCAACGGCAAAAAAGGGTCTCAAAGTTTCCTTTTCTTCTTCTCGCGCACATGGGTTAACAACAACCGGGCTTGAGTTGTTCACAACCAGGGTCAGCATAGGTTACGCACAACCTGCCTAGGTTGAGAGTGCCACTTAACCTAGGTGGACAGGCACCTAGGTTACTGCCTAGGTTGTGCAACAACCCATGACGTAACCTGGGCACAACCTGCCCAGGTTAGCGACCAATCCCCCCTGTGGCCGCCTGATGAGGCCGTGCATTTCAGCTGGAAGAATAGCAGCTCTCAATCACCGGAAGACAAGAATTCAAGCAGCGAGTTACCGGAACATTCAAGGAATCAAAAGTCTTACCACGTTGATATCCCCAACCATGAGTCCAGAATACGCGGGGAAGTTCGGCCCGAGGTACTTGAGCTTGCGCGTGGTCAGCGTCGCTTGCTCGGGGTCCTTGTCGAGGTTGCTCACAAGAGCGTCGTACATATAGAACAGCGCCAGCACCAGCTTGGTTAAGAAGTTGGGGTGCTTCAGTAGGAATATCTGTAACAAAGAGTGTAGAGCTTTAAGAAAAGCAGTGTTGGCTCTTAGAAACCTCTTAGACAAGCTCTCCAGTTGCCCGAGCTCTTCAAATGTCAGGAAACTGAGGAAGCCCTCAATTCCAACTTGCACAAGGGTTTGTTCAGGTGCAATGGGGCGCAGCACCGATTTGGTGAAGAACTTGCGGTGCTTCAAGAGGGAAATCTGTAGCAAGAAAGAGTAGAGCTTCAGGTAAATCTGTGGCAAAAAGGGTAGAGCTTTGAGGATGAAAGGAGTTGGCTAGCCACAGTTAGACAAACGAGCTCATCATGTGTTGTGGAGCAGAGGAAGTTGAACATTTCAGTACAAAAAGCTCAGGTGTTACGAATCAGAGACCTGACCATCTGAAATTTGATCACAGGAGGTTCCGTGCAGGTAAACAAGGCCAGCATAAGCATGTCAAAAAGCTGGGGTGCTTCATTGGGGAGATCTGCAAAGTGATCGCCGCTGCTTGGTTGAACTTTAAAAGCAGAGAGTTTGTCCTCTGAAGTTTGTCTGGTTGTTTGATTGCTGACGGGCTCACACAGAAGAAACATGGCCAACATAAAATTTTGAAGGAAAGTTGCTTTAGTGAATATTTTGCTGAGTGAGCGCCGATGCTTGGTTGGTCTCTGGGCAGCAAAGAGTTAATGCTTGAAGACTGTCTGATCATTCTCATCTGCTCCCAATGTGGCACAGGTAAACAGGGTCATTTAGAATTACAGTAAGGAAGTTTGCGCGCTTTAAAGAAGAATCTGCTCATAGGGGGTTACGTGAATTCTCAAATCCTGGGTCCAGGAGAGCTCCCACTACTTGAGTGCATCATGGAAAAGAAAACCTGCGGGTCGCAGGAGAGGAGGCATAATTGACGGCTTATGAGCAGATTGTTTGGGAGCTCAGAAAGATAGTTGGGCGAGCAAAAGGATACCCTTTTCCAAATGAGTGCCGGCTTTGTGTTGGCCCGCTAGGGCTACAGCAACTTCATGTAAGAAGGACAGTCATGACAATTCACGGAGCTTGAGGTGGGTTTGGGGGTTATAGCATGGTTTGGGGGTCTGGGGGTTTGAGGGTTTGGAGGTCATGGCATGGTTTGGGGATTACAGAAGAAGGGTATGCAAGGGTGGTTTTATTGCTTTGCTGGCTCTCTCCTGCCTATTTGTACTTCTGTCGTAGAACGTTACCCACGTAACATTCGTCAGACCCTGCACTTTGAGCAAAGGACCAGAACCGGGCTTCAATGACAGCATCAGAGACTTATCATAAAGGGTGTCATCATCTGATCAGCGCAGAAGCAGAACTTTGGGAGCAAGAAACGCTGTACATCAATTGAAGCCCACCTGAATCGCTGCGCTCCATTTGACAAAGCACGCCGTCACATCGAAGCCTCCACTCACGGTTGTGAGCCCCGCTTGCACGAATCGGTGCAAGGGGGAGGCTTCAGGGGACGAGGAAAGCGGCACGGCAGCTGCCGCAGACGCAGTGGCCCTCACGGATGTTTTCCTTTTACGGAGGTCCATGGGTAATTGGTGGTGGCCCTGCAAGAATGTATTTTTAAAATCTGGGTTCGCATGGTTTTGAGATTTAACACGGGATCCTAACGTCCTGGTCAGACTGCTCTTGTTGCCAGAAATGCAGATTAGGTGGCGGACCGATCCATCATGGAGCTATCTTGTCCTCTAGCTATCTAGGCCCAGATCATGCGTCCAATTGACCGTAGGCCAGACTTTTCATTCGCCAAGCTGAGATCCATTGGACAGCAAGAATGTGGATCAGACTCGTTGAACCTGACCAATGCATGAGAAAATCGTCCTGTGATCATTTGCCCCTGACAAAATGCTGCCAATCTTTCCCAGAAGTGCCTCAGATCTCAATCCTGAGCAAGCACCAGTCAAGGACTTGATGTGATGAGCTTCTTCAATTCCAGAGGACATGGTAGGAATTGGCCCCTCACCAGCTTGAACAGAGTCTCAGCGTTCCCAGCTCTGCGCTTGAGCACACCTCCGTGCTCCAGAGAAATGTTTCTTCTTGGATCAGCCACTCCCCTCTGCAATGCAAGCCCTGGCTTGGGGGCCTTTTCTGAGCAAGGGTGAGCTGAGCAGAGCGCCTGAGAGCGAGCTCTAGCAACGGCCTTCATGGTGTTCCCCTGCACACGTGAACCATGCAGAACGTCTTGATCTGCGGGGACAAGAAACTTCACAAGCTAGCCCGCCGCCCGGGCATCAAAGCCTTGCTTCGACGTGCATTATGCATCTCTTCAAGTGGTCTTCTCGCATGTGAGGCTCCTGTCCGTCGATGACGAGCGGAGATCATCTGACGCCGCCGACGCCGCCGGTGACGGCATTGAAACAGAACCTTAATTTTCAAGAAGTCCTTTAAACCGTCAGATGAAGTCAGACAAATTATCGACGGGAAAAGGCGCGATGGCGAAATCCGATCGATCTCAGCCAGTCCGACGGCGCGCGCGGCGATTGGCCGTTGAGACGGTGGCCGGAGAATGCGTTGAAGCAGTTTCCCACCGTCGGACTTTAAGTTTCGGTATTTCTCGATCTAGTGAACAGCAAGCCCAGTGAACAGTAAGCGTTTTGGGGTTACAAAAACCCTAACCAAATGAAACACCCGCTCCGCACCCGTACCCACCCTAACCCCCTAACTAACCCTACCCGTCTCCGTTACTGTTCACTGGCTGTTACTGTTCACTACCGGTACATCGATCGGAATGGACTTTCGTCCCGCCGGCAGCCCCCCGGTTCTGTCGGCTCGGTACCGATAATCCGGTACGTACCGGTTCTCGGTACCAGCCTGAGGTAGTCGGCATTTGGCTCCACCATTCACGTACCGGCCTGCATTTTTTGCCGGCCAGCCAGCCGGGGCCCGGGGGGTGCCATGCATCGGCACCGGCCGGGGTCCCTTCTCGGACTCGTTCTCGGCCAGGTTCTCTTGCCGGCTGTGCAGTGTGGGAATTTAGAAACCCTGGAGCTTTGAAGCGCAGATTGCTGTACGGTACTCAGACTGCAGCGCTAGACAGGCTTCCTTTCGCTCTTCCTGTTTTACTACTTTTAGTGCCAGAAGCTGTAGCCAGTGTATGAAGTGTAGGACAGAGTGCTCATGAAAGCAAACTTCAGAGGTTGAAAGGTGGAGAGTTCTGAGGAGGCGCGTTTTGAGGTGGCTGCAGATTGATCGGTTTGCAGCTAGGAGGGACCCAGATTGCAGGATCATTGCATGCCAGGTAAGCAGACCAGCTTACACATAATGAACATAAATTGCCTCTTGATTTTATGGTTTTGCCTTCCCTTCTCTACATTTGAGGGCTGGTTTCTGTTCCTCAGTTTCTTGATTAGCATTTGGAACGCATTTGTTGATTTGTGGACGTCAATAGAAACATTCAGGCTCCAGGTACTTGAAGCTCAGAGAATCTTTCTGTTGGCCTGTCCCTCACCTTTTCCCCAGCTCAGAGTATGTACAAGCTGCTTTAATCAAGACACTGTCACAAAACGGTTTTGGGGGCTGCGACTTCTGGGTCAATATGGGAGGGACAGAGACACATGCCTTGACACCTGTTTGTGCTTGCTGGCCTAACCAAATAGGGCCTCAATTCATCGATAGACGTGTGTATTGCTTCCAGCTGGCTGGAGTCAATCTAACAATCCAGCCTCGCCTTGAACCCCCGGCTGCACGATAGATCAGTCTGTGTCAGTCAACATTTCACACGCCGCAGCCAGAATTCCTGGTTGACCCCAAGCTGTTGGAACGCAACACATGCATGTAGTGGCCTCAAGTCTCTTACATGCTGATATGCAATCTCTACCATCGGTCCAGACATTGGTTTAGAAACAACCTGTTCAGGCTATGTATGACTCTGAGTGAGAGTCCCTGATCAGGTTCAGTTCCTTGATATGTGCAGAGTGGAGCAAAGCCGCACAAGTCAAAGATGGCGCTGACTATCATCGGCCGCTGCCTGAGCTGGGTGGGTAGGCGAGTCGCAGCTTGCCCCGTTGGACTTACATTCTTTGACAGAGCCCATGACTGCGGGCTTGAAGGGGTTGGAAGCAGTATTGACAGGTTCAGGCAATTGGGCAAAGGCGACCCATTGGGATCAGGGCAAATTCCAGCCTGTACGAGCATCCTGCTGCCTGCATGCGCAGTCTCTGCTCATGTGCATCTGCACACATTCGCCTCTGCTGCAGTAGAGCATGGAGTACGAGACGCCAATGGATCTGCAGGGCAAAGGCTCGGCCAACCTATAAGGTGGGAGGTCAGAAAAGGGGCACTAGCTGATCGTGAGTTACGGAAGCCAAAAGAAAGTGGCTTTTTTTGGGCGGGTGTTACGGAGGAATTCTACCTGCAAGTCAAGGGTTGGCCAGTTGATGTGGATCTCAGTGACAAACTAAAGGATGGGCGGATAGCAGGCATGCCAATTGATGCAAAGCTTGTCCAGGCGGTTCTCAATCTGGTTGCAAGTGGTGGAGTAAATTCTTCGTTTGTTTACACCCATTTAGCAGAGGAGGCAGAAGGGGCAGTGGGGATTGCCACCGGTTTATTCACACCCAAGCCACGTATTTTCGAGCTTCTAGAGTGCAGCTCTGAAGATGCAAAGCGGGCCCTGAACCTTTTTGATTGGTGGCAGGGCAAACACCCTAAGACGCCGCAGCTCTTGTTGCTGAGACCGCTTGTTAGGGCGCTCCAAAGGGGGGGCCTGCACAATGAGCTGGAAGCAGTTTGGAAGACCTACAAGGTGCCAGCAACACAAGACAATTTCTTTGTTCTAGATATGTGCTCGGCCTTTTTAAGACTCGGAATGTATGACACCGTCCTTGCGGTGCATCTGGAGGCAATCCAGAACCAATCAATGCTTGTTGGAGAGTGAATGACATCTTAGTGCGAGCAATGTGCGCAAAGCACGCTTCTGCAGAGGAAATCTGGGCATTTTACAAAGGTATGGTGGAAGTCACGGGGTGGGGGCTGTACAGCACTGGTTATGTGGCACTCCTTGAAGCAGGAATTACTGTGGCACAGATTGGAAGCCTGGTCTACAAGCACCCCAGTCATATACTACACCGCCTGGTCTCCGCACTCACATTTCTTGCAAGGAAAGACGAGGTTGGAGTTATTGCTAGTGAGCTTATCCAAGTTGACCAACCCATCTTTGATAACAACAGCGTTGTGCTAACCCTTGCGTCTTTGATAGAGGCCGGTTTTGAGACAGAGGCACAGAGACTCGCAGACCTCCAGTTTGAAAAGCATGGCGTAAGGCTGGATGTGGCGCTTGAATCTAAGATAAGTCAGAAGCATACGGACTGTCTGGGTGGAGTCAAGTCGTACGAGTTGCTGTTAAAGTTAGAGGGGCCGCACCGAGCGAGCCTTCCCGTACAAGCGGCACTCATCTTGCATTGCTACTTTCCGATCAAGCAGACGGACAAAATGTGGGAGGTGAGCACTCATCTAAGTTGGGCTCTTCTCCCCGCTATTTGTCATTTTCCTTGCCTTTATGTTGCTCCCTCAAGGCTTAAAATGCTAGAAGCATACTTCATGACAAGGGAATGTCAGAGGTGACATTCTGCTGGCTTCACGGGACTTCTGAATGTGCATTTGTGAACAGTGGCCTTTTTTCACGTGTCCTGCTCTAGCCTTTAATACAGAGGGACTCCCTTTGCTCATTTGACGTCGTCTCAAAAGATATTATACCAACAGCTAGATGCAATGCAAAATTCCAATCGAGTGATCAAGTAACTAGACATTAGGAGAGCAGGCCGTCAGAGGTGCTATAGCTTGGTTGATAGCTCAGTACATAACCCCTCCCAAACTATCTATTTACATAAACGGGCTTCTTCTTGCAAAGTTCTGGCCAACCACCTGCATTCTGAAACCTCGTTGAAAAGGCGTCAACCAAATAATTTTCAGCCCGGCCTACAGTCGTATAATATATCTTTGATGGGCAATGAAGAAAGTGCTTCAAAGCGTTCCGGCTTGAACAGACCTCTTGTCAAAAACCCTTGTTTGACATGACTCCATCAAAGCTCACAGGACTTCACCCTACACAAAACGGGTGAACGGCCACGTCAGATGTAGCGCTTCTACGCTTTACATCGCTTGACACCCTTTTTCGAGGTCTGCGCAGGCATACCAGCTTGGCAAGGGGTTCGACGGCAACTTTGACACCACCGTGATGCGGTACATGTTGTATGAGCTGACGGCGGCCGATCGAATTGCGAACGCCGAAGAGGTGCTCGAGGACTATTACAGGATCCGCCGCGACAGCCGGAATAGGCTTGAAGAACTTGGGGACGGCGTCTTTACGAGGTGGGCGTCTAATGGGTTGCCAAGTGTCGGTTCATATTAGGATTTGACCACCTTTCCGGTTGTGTGCTTGCTATTCTCCTGTCTCTCCCCTTTCTTTTCGTTTGAAAATGTAGTCTTTGTCTCTCAAAGCTGTGAGCTTTGCTGCCCTAATTCTGGTCAAGCCAACTCTTTATCCCATTGTATCGCCTTCGCATGTCTTTGCGGCTTTGCTTCTGCCTTCTTTGCTTTCTTCTTGCCCGATTTTGGCCATTTTCGTGGTGCTCTCTCCAAGACTTGTCTGCTTTCACCTTGTCTGCTGCCAGGATTCCTCTTTAGCCTCCACATTGACCCCAATGTACTCAACGAGCCGCTTAGAATCCCCCTCTGCTCGACCTCCTTCGAGGTCCCGCAATTTTGAGCGGGGAACTATAACATCAGGCAAAAGCAAGTCGAACGTCTCTGTGTTGGTGATTCAGCCCAAACAATTCTTAAGCACAAGGTTACTCCACCAAGGTAAAAGTTGTCCTCAATTCAGCAAAACGGAATCCCAACCTTGAAACTTTTGAAACTTTTCAATTGATGGATGCACGAGGCTAAGATTGGATCTTATCAACTTGGACGTTGCGCTCAGGTCTGATAAGCGTCTTTCCTATATGAATCAGCCTTTTTGAAATGTACATGAGGGATGGGCGGCCGCAGAAGGTAGTTGACATGGTTCGGCAGACCGTCGAAGAGGGGTACCGGATCAAGCGCTCAGTGGTAAACTTTTGGGGCATGAGCGTCAGAAAAGCGGGGTTTAGAAATGAGGCGAAGCAGATTGACATTGCAATTGGTGAACGGAAAGGGCGGAGGCGGCTGCAACCGTGGAAAAAGCAGGAAGCTAGGGCACTCGGGGCAGCGATGCGGGGTCGGGAATCAAGTTGACCCGGTTGGCAATGCTTTTCACTGTCACCTTGCTTTGTAGTAAGTTCGTATAGATGGATCGAAAATCGTGTGTACTATAATGTATTCCCGCCACTGCTGGCCGCTCGACTGGCAGACTCGTTTATTTGGCAAGGCAGCGATCGGAACAAGAATTTGGTAATGATCGGAACGTGATATTAGGTTTATGAGCAACATACTATGCACTGCCTATCGTTAAGAGAGGCGGCCCCAATTACCGGTTGTTGTGTGTTGGATTCCTTCGCGAAAGTTGCTCACGAGATGACACCGACCATGACGCATATGCGCTCACGCGCGCGCCCGGCGCTCCATTGGTATTTCGAGTTCAGGTCGGCATACCGAAAGACATTTCAACTTAATGCTTGCAATGCCATTGTTTTAGCTGAAGCCTATATCATTAGAAGGCGGCCTCTTTCAATGCCAACTTGCATGATCATGAGATGTTCATGATTCAATTTAACTTACATTGCACTGCATACTACCGTATACGATTGCCCGAATGGACCGTCAATCATTTCCAGGCAAAACTGTCATGATCATGTAATCCGGGCCGTCAAATCCGTCAATCCGGGCAAAACTAGTAGGTCGAACTCAATGAAAGCATGATTCAATTGAGTTTTGTAATTTACTAAGGCGGCCGGGCCGGCCGCGCGGCGCTATTATTAACCACTATGCACACGGCGGGCTGGCATATGCGGCTCCGCCCCGGCCTAGCCTCGATCAGAGGGGCCATCATTCAATATCCAAACGAACAATGATTCAGCTAAAAATAATGAAAACAAATATTCAATATCATCTTCTTGCCTAGGCTATTGAATTGTTGTTGTTGTATCGATAGAACATGATTCAAATGCTTGCTACGTACTGCCGGCACGGTTGCGATGTTGTGACACGGTGGTTGTTCGGCGATAACAATGATAGAATGTATGCTATGCTGCATGGAGATACTCAATGCCTGATCTGCGCGGCATGCCCAATCTGCACAATGTATATATCCGGCCGTCTCAAAAATTCTTACTGCGATCCAAGCGCTGGCCAGCTATAAGCATGCACGGTCACCCATTTCAAGGTTTGAAAGTACAATCTTTGCATACAGTCTGATTGGTCCGACGCAACAAATTGGACAAACTCACCTGATAATGAAATGCACGTATGCAACTTTTCAACTTTACAACTTCAGGACGTGAAGTCATGCGCCGCGAACATGCTTGTTACCGATCGTACAGACGCGCCCAGCCGTTGTGCACTCATGGGCCGGGCTCTACGAGGGCTCTACTAAGGACATCTCCTCTGGATCATAAATAAGCCTCCTTAACTTGAAGTTACAGGTTGCCAAGTTGAGCGGCCGTTCGATTTGTGGTTTTTATCAACAAGCTTATATAAGCCTGCTGCTCTTGATTTAATCAATGAATGTATTAATATGTACTCAGCCTTGCGGTCATTCGTGACTACTGTAGGACCTTCACGCGCGCGTTGACTCTAAACCGTGACGGCCCACATAAGGACTTTACATCAATCATTACTACTCCATGTGTTGCCTTGCCGGATCGGTATTTTCGTGCTCTTGCCGCCGGACCGTGAAGCGCGCCTTGAGCGGCGTGCGAAGCGACACTTGCAGCCCCCAGTCCCGCTCCGTCATGTCGATGTCTTCGCCGTCGATCAGCTCGAAGTCAAACGCTGTGAAGACGAATTTCGATGTGCTGGATCATATTGACGCGCAGTCGAAGCAGCGTATAAATTCGAGCGCTAAGGGAGGTTCTGGCCTTATAGTATGAGTTTCAACGGTACACGGGACAATGAGAAGCTAGCTGTAACAGCCCTTTTCCTTTGGAAAGTTCTTTGCGGAGGGGAGTCGAGATTCGTCTCCACGTGGCCTGGTAAATCTATTGAGCGTGCTTGATTCTCGAGACAAAGTCGATAGCCTAATGTTAACTCGGCGCGCTGGCATAATAAGCTCACGGATCTTTTTCAAAGGCAACACTACCAGTATACGAGTATGTCAAGGAGGAGAAGCACTTCTGCCACATCCAAGTGGCCGACGATTCTAAAAACAAAGAGCGCAGACCCACAAGATACGGCGAAGCAAGGAAGTGGAAGGAACGGGGCGATTTCAGTGGTACCACGATCAGAACCGAATCACCTGAAAGTGCACAAAAGTGAGTCCAAAGCGCCAGCAGAGAAACAGCCCCGAGAGTTACAAGATTCATTACATAGAGGGAGTCTCGATTCTAAAGGATCGTGTTCAGGAGGAAAGTTGGGACCCAAAAGCGCGACAAGAATCAGGGAAAGTTGGTTTGAGTACGGCGCTCTCACTCTGGGCGATCCGAGCCACCGCTAGTTGCACCACCGTCAAGCCTTGAAGGATGCCGGGGCAGCCTCGTCGACCTGCAACACAAGACCGCTCGTTTTAGGCTTCTGCATTTGAGAGAACGAAGCATTTCTTGATGTTGACGGGGCCGTCGGAATACAGACTTGCTTCGTTGTGATATGCGGCTGTTGGAGAACGGATATCCTCTTTGACGCCGCTGCGCAATAAGCAGGTTTCTGGGTGCGGTGAGAAACCGTGTGGTAAAAAAAGCAGCCAGTTGAGAACCGCTCGAATGGTCCTAGGTCTCGTTGAGTCGGAGATAGAAAGTACCTCAAGCGCGGTCTCAAATCGGGGAGCCCTTTTCTGCCAGTTCTCTTTTCGTTGTTAGATGATGATGGCTTCAGAATAAGAGAAAGCCAGCGGGCGCGCCTGGTTTCAGGATTTCACGGGCCGCGTTGGAGAATAAGAGCTGCTCTCGGCCACCGACATGCGCGAAAGCCACATTTTCTGCAGCTCTCTACAATACAGAATCTAGACTCTCCCTTTCTGAGTCGATCGATCGAGCACTTCACGAATCGGAAGAGGTCCCGTGTTCAAACAGGACGGATGTACAAGTTCGACCCTGAGTTCATTCACAGCGCCTCCTTGCCCCTAATCGGTAGCAAACTTACTCCAAGTCGCTCATCCAAATGTCAACTCAGCCTTTCATTCGTATGTACGTTCGTAAGAACCCAGATCTTTATGCAGAGCAGAATGATAAGCCGCTCTGCGGATGCGAGTCTCACCCGCGCCAAAGGGCGCCACCCGGATGTCCTTCCCGGTTATGTCGATGTCCTCGGTTAGGAAGCGCTCCGGCAGAAACTCTTCCGCCCGTTCGAAGACGGTCGAGTCTCGAGACAGGCCCCGGGTATGCGCCACAATCTGCAAACGTACGCAAAGTTTTTGTCGATCTGCTGACTTGTTTTTCATTATACGAACGTGAATGAGTCAGTTCAACCTTCCCACCAGTAAGCGCTCGCTCGGGCGGGAAACTGCTGCGCCTGAGAAAAGACGGCCGGATATCGAGGCAGGCCCCAAGTATGGGCCACAATCTGCACACGTATGCAGGCTCTTTTATCGGATCAGCTTACTCGTTCATTGATGGGTTTGATACGAATGAGTCGCCTTCATCTTAGAAAGGGCTCGGCAGGAACTCGTCCTTCGGGAATAAGGTCGGGTATCGAGGCAGGCCCCGGGTAGGCGCTCCAATCTGCACACCGCGTATATATGTCTTCGCAGACTTTAATCTTTTACAAGTTTCCGCGCTATACTCAAGCGGCTGGGGAGCGTTCGCTTTGCTGAGTCCAGACGGTAACTCGCTCCGATGGTTCCGGGGAAATCGACGCGTAGAGAAAGAAGGACGGACTTCCAGATAAAGCCCAAGTAAGTGCCACGATTTGCATACGGTCTGTATACGTCGGTCTGCATACACTTTGCTGATCTGTCAACTGGTTTTATGCTAGGGGATTGGATGTCGAGCGTTTGATTGCAGATTTCACGTCAAGAGAAACAAGAACGCAAGGTGGGAGCATCTTATAAGGTTCCCGCACGAAGGGCCTGACTCAAGTGAAATTTCTAGCTGCCAAAAGCTACTTCGCCCATGTTATCGAACCTGCTCTGAGCGCCGAAAGCAAATCAATCGGAGCGAGTGAGCACTTTGGCACGGGTTCTCCTGCGCCTCATGCGTACTAGAACAGCTCATATGAGAACAAAGTTTCACAGTTGCAGACTCTTGCATGAAATCTGTCATGCCTTAATGTCCAAGAGAAATAACCCACCAGAGTCTGCGCCGGGATCCTGTAACCCGATATGGTCGTCTCGCGGTCGTTCATGTGGGGCCCCAAAAATGGGCCGATGCTCCGGTAGCGGAAGTGCTCCTTGATCACTGCGCGAAGCATCGAGCGGCTTGTATAAGCTTCTCAAAGTGGAAAGCAGCTTCTTAGCAAATATTGCAACCACCATTCAATCATAACAATACCTCTTTTGATAGTTCTGTGTGAAGCTCGAAAGGAAGAACGGGTTCCAGGGGAGGACGTTCTGAAATCCCCTTCTTTCCATATTGAAACGGCTTCGTGCTCACCCGCCGCGCGTCTTATGGTCGGCTGTACCTCTCCTTAGTACTCTCAAGGAGTAGAGCAGCTTCCCCGGGTCGTCTCCACGCACCGCTTCCCCCTCATAAGACGGTTCAGATCTTACTTTTGCACCAGCTGGATGTGACGACGGCAGCGTTCCCCTCATAATCTCACAGCGCCCTTTTCGCTTCAACATCGAACACTGTCATCGAGCCACTTCAGAGATCGTGTCAAACTTGACCTGCCGAAAAGAACGTCAGATTATCCAGGACCTCCTTTTGCACCGGGACGCCGCGGCCAAACGCTGCACCCGCCTTAGAATCCAAACCATCCTTTTCCAAAAGACACCAAGACTATTACAAAAAATTCCAGAGCACTGTGTCAAAACTTACCTGCCGCAAAGTGCGGCAGATCCTCCAGCTCGTTTACGCGCACCGGGCGGCCGCGGTGAACGTCCGCGCCCCCTGAAACCGCCCTTCTCGATTGACACCAAGGACCATCCAGAGCCATCCTAGAACATTGCGTCAGATTCATACTTGCCAGCAAGTACGGCAGGTCCTGCAGGTCTTCTTCCCCCACCGGCCAGCCGCGGCCAAGCGCCGTGCCTCTCTTCAAATCCAATCCGCCCTTGAAAAAAACAGACACCAAAGAATATTCTAGAGCCCTTATGAAGCGCTGTGTTAAATCTTACCCGCCAGCAAAGACTGCAAACTCTCTAGATCTTCCTCTTGCACCGGCCGATCGCGCCCGACGACTGCGTCGATCTGCGCTTGCACTCGCCGCCGCATTGCGGGGCGCCGCGTGAGCTCGCGAGCTTTGATCGACACCAAATAGGACAGCAAATTAACCGTCCAAAGATCATAGTGTCAAACTCACCTGCCAAGAAGTACGGCAGATTCTGCAGGTCGTCTTCGCCCACCGGCCGGCCGCGCCCTACTACCGCGTCAATTTCTTCTTGCACTCGCCGCCGCATCGCGGGGCGCCGCGTGAGCTCCGCGAGCGTCCATTCGATGGAGACGCCGCTCGTGTCCACCGCCGCATACAATGTAAGACTTCGATTTTGGTAAAGTAAGTTTCAGGTGTAGTAACCTAACCAGCCTGGGACGGGTGGGGTTAGTTTGGGGATATAGGGTGGGTACGGGTGTGGAGCGGGAATTTTTGAGGGTTAGGTATTTTAGTGTTAGGGTAGGAGCTCACTATACCTAGAGCTTATTTTAAGTATGTTGAAGGGACATGCATACGACTAGCAATGGCGTTCGTTTCTTTCTGATGTTTTCTAGATCCCCGTCTCTTGCGTGAGAAGGCGGCTTAAGTCAGAGCGCCGTTAAACTCCGGATGTTAGAACATTTTCGTTGCCCGGCAAGCTGAGGAGAAACGTGCTCGTGCCAAACGGTGAACGCACGAGAAGGATGCAGATAAACGAAGCAAGCAATTTTGCAGCTCGGTTTCCGGTCCTGGCAGTTGACCAAAACGTTACGTCTCAAAACAGCGAGAAGGGGGATTGGAGATACGGTAGATTCACCCGTCGGACCCAATTGATGAAAGGAAGATTGGAAGACAGTCCAGGAGCCGCACGCTAATTGTTTCCTTTCAAGCCGACAACCTTTCTATCCAGCCGATCAGAATCTTATCCAGAAGGAGTCTGATACGCCCATACAGTTTTCTCTTGTCCATCAGCTAGCAATCCAACCGGGCGCTTTGCCACAGCACGCAGTCGCGTGAGAGAGCGGAGAGGCTTTGCGCGAGCTCACATGCGTTGAGAAAGTCCACCAAGATTGCGATGATGTCATTGTTCTCGAGTTCTTCCTTCTCCTGGATCTCGAGCAAAGTGTCCACCAGGTCGCGCGCGACGAAATCCGTCCCCGCCTTTGCGCGCGCGCTCCGGTGCTCCTCGATGAGCGCCAAGAGTTCCCTGCAAAGGGGTCACGTTTCAGAGCTGAAAGACCTCATAAATTCTTCACATGTCCGTTGGATGCGGTTCGCGTACAACCACTTCCGTAGCTTGCCTTTGCGTACGTGGCCCTGCGTTGGACGAGCGCCAATATTTCTTGACATAACATGTGTGGTTGGTAGCCGTTGCGTTCAGAAAGTAAAGTTGCAAGCGAATAAGCTCATCGCGACTCCTTCTCTTACGCTGAATGTTCTTACACGGGCTTCGATTTGAACGCACTGCTTCCCACATCTCAGATTCTAATTTCATTTAAGGAGACCAGACAAAAAGAGGGATTCTGGCTGTCTACACCCATCCTTTGCCTACGTTTGCCTTGCCATCATCGGAGGTTACATGCGAACGTAAAAGATTACTGGCGGTCCAAAGCCACGCTTTACGGTTCAGGTCGAGTAGAAAAGCTGCACCTGACCAGTAATTCCTTCGCGTTCATAAAAGCTGTCGCTTTTCTCACAATCCGGTTCACGCAAACGCTCGGGTGATAGAACAGTGTTCCGGTCGAAGATGCCCATATGACGGAAGATCTTACTAAAAAGGGACTGAAAGATGACCGTATCCAAAGGCGAGATGTCCGCTCAAAAAGGGCACTCAATAAAAAAGGTGTTCGACAATATACCCGTCCCTGAACGAGATCTTCTTTCGCACATTGCAATCCGGAACGAGTGCCCCAGTAGGAATTGCCCAACTGAATAAAGCTCTTACTCGGGTCCGCCCATGAATACGTCGAAAAGGACCAGAAATCTATCTTGCCGTCGCTTACCCGTCCCTGAAAGAAGTTGTCTTTCTCACATCCCGGTTCGCGAAAACGCTCAGGACCGGTAGAATGGTGCCCCAGTCGAAATCTCCCATCTGACGAAAGCTCCGCTGCAGGCTCTGGTACAGCGCCTCGCGCGCGTCGGTGAAGCCCGGCTCGTCGCGCGCGGGAAAGCGGACGCCGAACAGCGGACGCATCATGGTGTTCAGGTTGGCCCTGGACGTGACGAGCCGGTGACGTCAGCAAACATTATTTGGATTGTAGCCTGAGGTTTCGTCTATCTATATTGCGCCTCGCGCGCGTCGGTGAAGCCCGGCTCGTCAGGCGCCGGGAACCGGACGCTGAAGAGCGGCCGCATCATGGTGTTCAGGTTGGCCCTAGGCGCGACGAAATCGTGACGTCAGCAATCTTTTTTGCCTGGGACTTGAAGGTTTAATTTGAGAATCGAATTTGCCTTGGTTGCGCCTCGCGCGCTTCGGTAAAGCCAGGCTCGTCGTACGCGGGAAAGCGGACGCCGAACAGCGGCCGCAGCATGGTGTTGAGATTCGCCCTGCACGTGAAAAGATGGTGACGTCAGAGGTGGTTAATCGTTATCTATGTCCTGGGACGTGATGTTGTTGAAAATGAAGTCTGCGTTCACGGTCGTAGCGAATTGCGCACTCCGATGAAATCGGGCTCGGCGCGCGCGAGAACAGGACGCTGAAGAGTGGCCGCTGCATCATGGTGTTGAGGTTCGCCCTGCAATAAAAGTGCTGACGTCAGCGCAAATCGCTGCGATCTGCGTCCGCTGTTTCTCAACCTGTGTTGCGCCTCGCGCGCTTCGGTGAAGCCCGGCTCGTTGCCTGGAACCGGACGCCGAACAGCGGCCGCATCATGGTGTTCAGGCTGGCCCTGCGCATAACCAGATCATGACGTCAGCAGGAGACCATTTGTCATTCCTAGCTTTACGGTATTGAAGCTCGACTGTTGCTTCGCGTCTCGGGTAGCCAGGCTTGTCGCACGCGGGAAACGGGACGTCAAACATCGGCTGCATCATATTGTTTAGGTTGGCTCTGCAAAGGAGATGCTGACGTCAGCGAGAATCGGATGGGCACCTTCAGTACTCTAATACTAGTATTAGAGTAAATTACAAGTATGAACTTCCAGCTTTCTTTTTTCGCGTCTATGGTGTAGCCAGCTGGCAGCTTGTCGCGCGCCCGGAAATTGACTTGATGGAGCAGCCGCATCGTAGTCCTCAGGTTAGCCCTGATATTGAAATCAGCAGAAACCACCTTTTAGCCCGAGGTTTGACGGGACTCGAGCTGAGGTTCGTGATTGAAAACAGCGCCCCACGAAAGTCAGAGAAGTCTTCTTGTGGCAAAGAGCGTTGGTCAAGTGGGCGAAATGCGCAAGAGGGGGAATGTCTCGACCAAGATTCGACAACAAAAGGCAAGAATCTGAATCTTTCTGAAGCCGCTTTTGAGTCTTCTGTCGAAAGGTAGTATGTTTCAGCATTCCAGTTGGACAACACCCATAGTGCGCTGGAGCGGAAATGCCAAACAGAGGTCTCGTCCCCACGCCCATCATTGGACCTCTCACGACAGCCCCTTAGCGCTCGGATGAGTGACGAAGTCATAGTGAGCACAGCAGCGTTGCATGCGCAGTTCTTTCTTCTCATCGACATCTTTCCACCCTCGTACGTTTTTCGAAGCTCACCGGAAAATACGATCTCTCGGCTCGATGATGCCCCCGTTCTTCTCGCTCTCCCGCTTGAGATGCTCGATGAGCAGCTCAGTTTCTTCGAACCGGATCGAAACGCTGGCCTTCACTGCCTTTGTGGAAAGGAGGTGGAGGATTGCCAGTCTTCGGGTCCTGCGGTAACAAGACAAAAGACGTGTTGATTGTTTGAATGTAAAGGTGCCCACGTGCAAAGTTCTTTCCGTAAAGACGTGTGCGTTAGCATCTATATAGTCCGATTGGAGGACTTCTTTGATTCTGTTTACAGAAAATCAACCACCTGGGATCAAGCCACGTGCAGTGGAAACCGCGGTGACCGAGAACGTCGGATGTAATTTTTGGTAAGTTGGCTTATATGAAAGCCCGTAAGCGCGCCCGCGTCCCTTTTGCGTACATGATCTGAGGTGCCTGCCACCCTAGTTGCAGAAGCCAGCTTGCAAGAGAGCTGCGGCAGATTGAAAGGCAATCTCATCAAAGACTTCGCTTCCCCCGAAAGTCATAGGTTCCAAAAGCGAAGGCAAAAACGTTTCAGCTTCCTTTGAGCAATGCGTGAGGGAACCAGCGGAGCAACATGCCGGTTACGCAAGCTTAAAAAGGTAGCCCAGTATTGTTAACGTGCCCAGGAACCGGTCGAATGTAGTCCTATTAGCACTCTAGAGTCACGCTGCCTGGTTTGTCGTCGCACTGCTATGTAGAAGGTTAAGGTGTGTCGAATCCAAACGCGGACTGGAGAAATTGTACACCCAGCACGTTACATGGATCGGAACAGAAGGCTCGGAACAAAAGCAGTGTCTGGTCGACGTGAAACCTAATGAGCCTCAACTTAAATCCGCCAATAGTCGCCGTAGCCTGACGCGAAGATGCTCTTCGGATGGAGCGTGAGCGAGATGCGCTCGGGCAAAGGCGGTCGCGACGCAAATTCCTTGTGCTGGGAGTTTCAGGGAAATGGGACTTTCGATCAGTTTCCTACAAGTTACGCACACAGCCGAGTCATCTGTCCGATCCATAAAAGGATGATTGATCGAGTCTGTTCTCATCTAGCATAAAATCAGGACAGCTTTTGGAGTCACGGTGCCTTTCCACCGAGATGATGTGCTTCCGGTCCGTAACGAGAGTCTTTCAGCTCAAAGATTATAACCACATATAGGATTGCTTATAGAATTTATCTATTATCTAGCACACAATCTCCACATAGACACACTTGGGGGTAGGGTATTAGTCCACCTACAATGATCGAGTCCCATGTTGAAACAATAGAAATTTTCAGCTCAAAGACTACAAAATTGGTCTCGGGTTGAATGAGTCGCTCATATTCAGAAGCCGGCCCTTTCATTCTGCCATAAGTTTCTGACGTCAGTGACTTCACATGGGCAATTTCTCCAGGTATTGCATAACAAAGGGCACAGAAGATTACTGTTTCTAGTTGGACAGCAATGCGCCACCGCTTCTAGAGCTGTGATAAGTAGCAGGGTTTTGCAGTTATATAGACAAGTCGACCAAAGTCGATCTAAGAGAGTACATCGCTTCTGAAGGAATTGACCTAACTGCTTGATTGATAAAACACGTCTTGTCTGGGACCAGGGTTGCAATGTTGTGTAATCTCTAAAATTAGCTGTTTTTAGTAGACCCTCACCTTGGTTACCAGAACTTCTTTTATGGCCTCATACGAGCTGACGTAGACCGCCAGTTGCGGCCCTAACCAGAAGCTGAAAACGCTTCCGTACCGCTTGGCCTGAACACGGAAAGCTTAGCTGATTAAAGAGATAGAATTGTTTTCGGGAAAAACTGTGGAAGATTGACAGCGACCAACCTAAAAAGCAACTCCAGAGACAATTGAATGCGACTCTTGCCAGAAGCTGAAGGAGTTTCTGTACAGCCGGCATGAGAAACGGATTGGCGTGATAGACTTAGAAGGGGGATGTGGATTTCAAGGAAAGGGCAGCTCATAATCCTCCACCCGATTGCTTCAATAATGCATCACTGGGGGATGGTCAACTAGACCAGTCTGCGTGGGATTGGAATATTTCATTCCTGTATCAAACTCACATGATTTTCAGCTGCCTTGAGCTTAAGTCAACAGGAGTCTTTTGAGGTATGAGTTATTTGATTGCTGAAGATGCTACTCATGAACAACAGTGCCCCGAGCTCAGAACCTACATCTTAGCCCTTAGTTGCGGATCTAGATCTCCGCCAGCTAAGCATAGCCTCGATTTCAAGAGGACACATTTTCTTGACATACAGCAAGCATGCTTTGCAGGCTGTATCCAGAACAAGAAAGCCAGATCATCGGGCTGCAAACGTCAATGTGTGAAATAGGCAGCTTTATCTTTCCATTCGGAAGCACCATTCTTCCGAGCGCGTGGTAGACGAGGGCGCGTTGCACCAGAAGATGAAGACGGGCCAAGGCATTGGGCCTGGAGGGATCCCCCGAGTTCTCATGACCTTCAGATAGTGGTGCAAAGTCGTCCATAGGAAGGGAACGAGAAGTGCGAAGAGTACCGCAGAAGGTATGAGTAGGCTTAAGGGGTAGAATTTGATTCTTTCAGCAATGCTGGAACCCGCCGCTTCCATCTTTCCTGCTTCCACTTCTACCCTTGAAAGGACACAAGGAGCGGGTTAGAAAGCTGGAAGAATACACAGACAGTTGTGCCTCTTCACTTGGTGGCTCCGCGTTATGCAGCCAACATTAACGCGTTCTGTTGGAATCCCGAAAGCACACCACTGATTCTTTGGACTGCTCTTCCCAGATAGACGGGACATCGGCGAGCTGCAAAAGCTCTGGGAGTGATTTCTGCAACTCTCCAACTCAGGAACAACAGATTCCTGCGCCTAAGCAGAGTGTTAAAGCGCGCCAACGTGACTGGAAGCTTCGATCAATGAATTCACGATGAAACCAGCAAAGCGACCTCCATACGGGCAAATTAATATGGGGTCATTATAGGGTTTCACAAAAGGTTATAAACCTATATCTAGGTAGCTCTGAAGTGTACACGGTGTGCTGCCAGCTCCGGAATCGAGTTTGGAGGCCGAGTCCTTTCCGACTCCTTCGTTGAAAATCACCAAATTAATTCACATAGTTGCAAGTCGCAACTGGAAACTCCGCCTTCAATGCAATCAGTGGACGTCAGCATCCTGATTCCTTACGATCGCTCATGTGCATCCCTCAGTCATGTGCTTGCACAGGTTCGCATGTCACGTCACGGCCATCATTGGCGGAGTTGAATCTGACAGGGACAGTATATATGGAGGGCCGACATGGAGGGACATGGAACACGCTTGTGTTTAATTTAAAGATGCCGTAGTCGATCGAGAACGACAGTGCTCAAAACGAAAGCGGCTGAACTTTGACTGAGGCTCTGACACCATATAATTCTATGGTTCATATTTAGCGATGCTCAGAGCTGATGGTCCCCGTTTTGAGTCGATGTGTCCACTGCCAGGAGGTGAGGTCTAGTTTTCGGCCCGTCGATCCGATTGGATCTTCGAAGTCAGCGCGGAGTCTCGGTTTTGGAGTCCGCCCAACGGTACGTACGGGCCGCGGGGTGAGTTAAAAGTTTCGGCTAAATATCTACCAATCGCTATTTGTTTAACTTTTCGTATAAGATGACACCGTGCTCGGCGGACTGACCGACGCATGACCGCCGACCGGTCCGCTAAATGTGCAGTACGGTAGTCGAGCGGCCCGGCTCGTCGGCCCGGGGGCCGGGGCTGCCTGATAAGCACCTGCCACCGTATGTACGTTTGTCGCATTAAATTCCTTAAAGGCCTTGTCCGTGACCCGGTTGGTATCGAGACTGTACCAATGACAAATCATGACGTACCCGATAGAACTCCGACCAGCTGAGTCGCAGTCCAATCATGAGATGGGACCCATACGAAGTACCGACAACATAAATCACGGCGTACGATGTACGCACGGCACAGAAGTACAAGCCCGGTCTGGTCTCGCCGCCTTGTAGGCTTCAATGTACACAAACTGCGACTCACCCGGTTGGAAGGGTAGCCGGCGCCGGGGAACCAAAGTTCAAAGGTGATTCGGTGAACTCCGGGCCCGCGTTACTTTGCAACCGGTACATTTCACCACGCGCAATGGGGACGCCCAGCCAATAGTTGAAGAGTGTACAAGCGAGTGTACGACTCCCTTCTGACGTCACTGTGCCGGTCGAGCTTCATGCTGTACCTGCCGGCCCGCCTGAGTGGCCACTAGATTTCGGCCGAAGACTACCTAGATTCCGAATCAAGCTACGTACCTAGGTACTACAGTACTGTACTACAGCTGGGCCTCAATTATCGATTGGAACATCTAGCTCGGGGGGCCAGCGCCAGCTGAGGCGGCGATCTCTACGAGCGCCATGAATTAATTTATGCAGAGGGACTCCAGTACCTAGTTGATACACGTTCTATATATGGTCGAAGGTGAATTATTTTTATGTCCGGATCCCTCATAAAAGGTTCGACTTCCTGTGGAAAAAGACGGCGGATTGACCGCCCGACCAATAAGGACCCCTGGCGGAGCGATCAAGGACCGCTTGCATGTTGCGTATAGCACTGAGCATGCCCCGCTCGCGAGAAGGACGTCACGTTGAAATCAACTCGAGATTAATGGACTTCGGATCGGAGGCTAGGACCGTCGAACGCAGCGGGACGTTGACTTTTTACAGCTAGAGGAGTAACCCCGTTCCGAGGCGCCCTTGGTTCTCCTAATTTCGGATCGGGTCCCGGTAAGGTCTCGGTAGTGCAGAGTTTCTAAGGTACGAAAACACGGGCAAGATTCCCGTAGAAAGAAGCAAGGAGGCTCAGTGCAACCGACGTAGATTGCAGCGACCTTAACGGCGGGAGTCTTTAATCCCAAGTCGCCAAGGAGCGTTTACGGGCCACATTAATTTTGAAGACGACAAGTCACGGTTTAACCCCTGACCGATAAAGCATATGCTACGATCCGAGCTGATCAGGGCTAAACTATCTGGGGTGACGTTTTAACGTCGAGGGTGCACTCTTTTTGTCAAGCAAGGCGAGGTAGCAAGGAAGTACTCAGCTTCCTTCTTCCATCGATCGTATAGATTCGTCCCCGGGATATCCCACCCTTGAAGCTGAGCAGTATATCTCTTTGTTCGGGTATTTCTTCCTACCAGAAGGACTTGCAGCTAGACTCTATTTTGAACCAGCCAAAATTCTGTGATTCAATCTTTCAAAGCTGACAAAGAATCAAGAGCTCACTGGCACTCTGCACAAGCATTTCTGAGAGTGGCTGGTACTCTGCACCTGAGCCAATCTCTTCAATCCTTAAAAAGGATGGAGAATGGACGCAAGAACTTCTGGTCAGCGGACCCGGAGAAAGTGGGGACTGACTCTAAGATTGAAAAGATACCAGCTGAAGGACTGAGCATTAAGGAGAGGGCTGTTTACAGCTCGTTCTCGATGTTGAAGGATGCGCCCCTGTTTGGGCCGAGGGAGGGGAACCCTTACAACGATGCGCTGGGGACTCTGAAAAGTGCCAAGCTGGTGAGACAACCAAGTATGGAATTGAAGGAGATTACTGAGCTTTCTTGAGGTGTGATGAGGAACAAAACCTGTCCTTACTTTGGAATCACTTGATTGCAACTATGCACGAACTCATGTCAGCCCTGCTTCCTGACACTTTCTTGACCTGCCCTTGGTGAAATACAGTCCCCTTTCTTTTATAAGAGGCTCGTTGAGTCTCTAAGAGATGGTAACACGATTTTGTTCAGAGGATAACGAGCAATCTTTTCCCAGGTGTCAAGTTTCTTGGGCAGAGCCTGATTGTTCTAGAGAGTCCTGCACTTGAGATCAACTTTTGAAGGGGCAAGCAAAGGGCACCAAAAACCTTTCCATATAACCATTTTGAGTGAACCATCATTGGCTGTTAGAAAGCATAAGTGCTCGTCTAACTGTGGGCAACGAGTTGCGCGTTATTTCTCTGCAACGCAAACTAGCTCACTTAGCAGCCCAAGTCTGTCTGAATTTCCTTGGAAATCCTGGACCCTCGGAAGGGCTTGAACTCTGAAAGCCGTATACATGTCTTGCAGATTCCGGCAGGCACCGTCACCTATAACGCCTCCCACCCCCTTCGCCTGCTGTTCCGCATAACCGGAACCGCCGCCAAGATGGTCTTCCAGTCGGTCTCCTTCTACCTGATCATGTCCGTCCACATTTTCCTGCTGACAATGTACTACAAAGTGGGGAACAACCACACGCGCTCAGACTCGACCTCCATCGAGTCTGGGTGGCCGTTCCTGAGGTCTGGTACTTACGCGGGGTTTCTTGGAGTGCTGACGTCATTCTGCCTGGTCTTCCAGATGACGCAGTGCTACAACAGGTGAGAAATGACTCTCACTCTGTCCCCTGAGTGCTGTCTTTTGGTATTTACTCACAGCCCACTAGCTTAACAAAACTTTTTATAGGGATATATAGCCACGTCTCTCTTGAGGTTTCCAAGTTCTTATAGTGATCCTACAAAACCTAGTTCGTCACAAACGCCTCATCAATAACAGCTCCCCGCAGGAAGACTCTCACAGTCTCTCTCCTGTGAATCTGACCTGTCTCTCACGAGCGTAGGGCGGAGTTTAACCTGGGCATAGTTCCCAGTTGAAGAACGACTTGAAAGCGTCATCAGAGGGCGCACATGAGAATGAAGCATGGCTAGCTTTTTCCCCCTGTTTGAAATGATGGCTAACTCACCAATTAGAGCCAGTCTTTGACACCTAAAGATAACCAAGTCTGTCTACAAATCTGAACTGGAATGCTTCCTATCCATAAGACTCACCGGTCAAGAAAGGAGAGAGCTTGAGCTGGCTGCCAGTTCCTCAATGCTTATTACGCGGTCTTCTCCAATCTCTCTGAAGGGAACCCTAGATTTGGAAACACTCACAAAACTTTTCTGTATGGCAGATTCTTTGAGCAGTACAAAGCCTGCATCGACGCCATCAACTGCGCTTTGTACGTGATACGAGACAGCTTGAGCCGGCTGCTATATCGACGAATCCTGAAAAGCCTCATAAGGCTCGACAACCTGTTGTGCAGACGTTCAGCTTTTAGTTTTCCCCCACTTTGTTTTGCAGGTTTTTCGAGCAGTACAAAGCCTGCATCGGCGCCATAAACTGCGCATTTGCGTTCGACACCGCTCTCCGCTCACTCTTCGACGACCACAAGTTCGAAGGGTCCGGCCAAATCCGCTTGGAGCTGCACGGTTATTGCATGGCCATGCTGTATACGGGCTTCGGCTGGCTGCCCCATTATATTGAGAATAACCTGCATATGGACTTTGGAGCGCCTCCACGAGACCGGACTCCTCAAACCGGAAGAGGAACAGCGGATCCTTGAACTCCCCGGGGGCACTCGTCCGTACGGCGAGGTAAGCAGTATCTGAATAATCTAGCGCGAGGTTTTGCCGAACACGTGATCCAAACCCCTTGGCCCAGAAGTCCGAAGCGGGTCTGAACATTCGGATCCGGTTCGAACACATGGAATGTCCGGAGACGTACTGAAACCGGTCCAAATGGAAATCGAGCTGGGCCGCAATATGGTAACGTCGTTTTGGCCGGCATGAATACCCTTAGGTGCTGATGTAACTCACAGGCCTCACAAACCTGGCGGTGAATGATTTACGCTGAGTAAAGCTAGGTTATGTACTGTGTGGAAAATTCACCTTCGAAGAAGGCAGTGCCAAGCTCCTTTGGGTGCTCGTCTCTTTTCCTCTTTGCACCGCTTACATAAGGAAGCAAGTTCTTTTGAAAAGAAAGCTGAGTCCTTTTCTTTGGAGACGACTCTCATCAAAACTGATGTCATCCGTTATCGTCCTTACTCAGGAACCAGCTAACCAGACGGTTACTCTAAGGAAAGGAGCATCTACCTAAAAGCTAACCAGCCTTGGTTAAAGATAACCCATCTCTCCCGGTGACAGATATACTGCCTTGGAGAAAACGCCTTATACCGAGAGCACGAGTTGGGGCACATTTCGGAGCGCTCACTGGACCGTCTCGACGGGCTCTTTGGAGCGCTCTCGGCAGCGATCGCAACAGTGTATGAGCATGCTGACATGCCGGTAAGCGTTGGAAGAAGAGAAAAAGCGTCTTATATAGCCGAGCCTGCCGTCCACAGCCTTTGAGGATTTACATAACGTACGCTTTAAAAGCGCTGCTTGCTCGGAGAAGCAAGACAAATTGACGAATGTGTCAAAAGGCCCTTTGATCACTTTGACCAGCATCCGTAAGCGAAAGCGATCTTGGAAGCGACTTCAGAAGCAGTCGGATTCCGCCTGCTAAATAGGAAGCCTGTACGTAGTTAAACGATCTTGCCCTGTTCGAGCAAGGCCCGTTTACTTTGACTCAGAAACATGATCCGATAAGTAGCCACTTCGAATCTCATTGGGTTGGAACGGCTAAACGAAGGGGCAAGGATAACTTGCTGACGTGTCCTTTTTGCCAGGTACCATTTGCAGTCTACCATTTGCTCAACATCATGGCACTGGGCTTTCTGATGATCTTGTCCTACACTCAGGTACGTAACAGAAACTTTCTGCATCAGACAAAAGCTTTTTCAAAGTAACCTTCCAGAAAGTAGACGTGAACTTGGATTGAACGGTGTGACCATAAAGTGTGACCATAAAGTTGGTCGAGTCAGAAACACATTAGCGCCAAAACGTAGCTCCAACGAATTGTTAGCCTTTCCTTTCTCAGAATTAGATTGCCCGCAAAGAAGCTATTCATGTAAGTAGGTTTTCGGTTCCCATGTTGCTTGATATTTGGAGGAACAAGTCGACCCCTGTTTTGCTGAGGTGAACGGTGTTCGATCTCATAGTTTTAGTCGAAAGGCTGCTACAACGTCCTTGGCCAAGTATCTGTACCGGTTCAAGGGGCCGTCTTGATTTATGCAAATCAATGAACGTGCTTAAAACGTCTGCATGGTTTTCAAGGCGGATCACATGCAGGAACAGCACAATGAACAAAGACCTTGAGCTACACAGGCGAAGCTCGCTAAGACAAACCACCGAGAATAGCGGAAGCTGGACGAGGCAGCCGTTTTCTGTGGTATTTTGTCCACGCTATCCCACTGTCCCGGGAGCTGATCTTTCCCTCCTGGAAAACAACCGGAAGCCGTTCATCTTCATCACTCAGGAGTTACGAAAGAACTGGTTTAGGCTGCCAGCTATCAACTTTCTTGGAAGATACAACCCTTGTGTCGGCTAGCGTTCACATTCGCAGTCGGCTTTCTCCTGACAAAGATCGGTGGCCCTTAGTATTCGCCCGCGAGCTGCGCTAAGAAGGACCTGACAGCGTTCGAACTTCGGTCGTCACGATGCGGGTTAACTAAAGATAGGCTTTGGCACGCCTCGGCACAAAATCAGTATATTGTGTCTTGTTTCCAAGGCAGGACTACCTGGACAACCTCGTGCTGGCCTTTCAAACGGTTTAATATGCACCCGCAAGCTTGATCGCAAACGTCACGCTGGCAGACCCTTCGCTGCTACGTCAGCAACACTTTAAACACGTTCAAAACTTCAAACACGTGTCAAATGGACACGTTTTTCGTTCCTTTGGCGCAAGTTTTTTTTCGAGCCCATTTTACAGCATCACTTTCATGTTCCTGACGGTTTCTCGCACAAAGGAGTCCGCGAGCTCGCAAACGCGCTGGCCATCCTCGTTTGCCGCCACGTCATCAGAAGCTAGCACGTGTCTCCTTTCTCTTGTTTCAGGTGTCTTTGAGCTACTTCTACAGCATCGTGCCAGAACTTTCAACGGTTTCTGCACGCTGGGAATTTGCGAGCTCGCGAGACCGCTGGCAGATCTCTTTACTGCCACGTCAGCAAGTACTTGCCAACGCGTGTCTTTGTTCCGTTCGTTCAGGTGTTTTCGACCTACTTTTACAGCATCATCCCATTGTTTTCTCACGGCTTTTGCACCCTGTGGATCCCGCAAGCTCCCCCTTTCCCTAGTGCCAGTGCAACCGCAAAATCTGACACGTGTCTTTCCTTCAATGGCAGGTGTTTTGGAGCTACTTTTACAGCATCATCCCAAAGTTTTTTAACGATTTTGTGCACTTTGTGGATCCGCGACTGGCGAACACGCTCTTGGCAGATCCATTTTCTAGCCCCACGTCAGCAAAAAGCTGACACGTGTCCTTATCCAATTGCCAGGTGTTTTCGAGCTACTTCTACAGCATCATCCCAATGTTTCTGACGGTTTATTGTACTTTGGGGATCCGCGAGCTTGCGAATGCGCTGGCCGATCCGTTCGGCAGTGACGACACCGACATTCCGGTCCTGGACTACGTTTCCGGCCTGCACCACACGTGCGACCAGTTAATGACCATTTGGACCGTTCCCAAACCGCAAAAGGGAGAGGTTTAGGGCGGTGCAAAACTGGGTTATCCAGAATGTTGAAAGGCGCCGCAGACATATAAGACACTGTATGAGAACGTCCCAGACGAATCTTCACGGGTAAGTTAAGAGCTTCATTTCGGGTCAGTGAAAAACTTAGGATCACGTGAGTGCGTCAGCTCCAAGACCGGAAGATAAGTAAGATTGCCTCGTTGTACAAATACTCTGTGCATGCTATTGAAGAGAACTCTTGTTGGACCTCAGCATGTGGAGTGTAGGCGGGATAAGCAATAATAAGAAAACGTACATAACTCGTAGGCTGACGGTAGTTTTACCAAGATATCTACATCTAATCCACTTACAGAACCTTGATACGAAAGACTATGCTCAGACTCTTGCATAGCATATCATGGGGAAGTTGAGAACTTATCACTGCTAAATGACATCATGCGTGTATAAGTCAACGCCGAGAAGGACTGCCTGGGTTGAGACGCAGACTGCACGCTCATCACTGCCTTAGCAAAGACACTCGGTTAAGAAGCTGATACGAGTACGACTTCACAGCATGCAACCCAGATGTTCTGCAAACTTAGTTTCACTCAAAAGGAGTGCGAGTGACTCACGCACTCAAAGCTTGCAATTTCGAAAGCAGAGTCTGAGGTGCGAGATTTCGTGGGGGTCTGGAAGCTGAGGACTAGGATTACATTCTTTTGGGCACTCTCTTATCCATTTGCATACATTCCGATGCACGCTTTATGAGCCGCGCCTGTCACAGTTGCGCGTTATTGCATATAGAGAGAGTTGCGCGCTATACTTCGTTCCTTCGAAAGCTGGAGAGACTCTCAAAGTAGTCGAGTATGGGAAAAATCTCGTTCCTCAATTTCCAATCCACACGACTCAAATCAGTACGTAAGTTGGTCTGACTTAAACCAGATTGCCCCCAAGTAGACGAACCATATTTGCATGCAGGGTCCGGTCCGACTAGCCGAAGATGGATAAGCAGGCGTCTTCATCACGTATACCTTTTGGGCTAAGCCCCATATGTCCAAATGAACTCTTCATCATTGCCAGTGCCTGCCAGTTCATCTCTTTCCGAAGATTCCGTTCCATTTGTATTGGGTTAGCTAGGGGCCATGCCCTGGGGGACAATCACCCACGTATATTAAGCGGAGGGGCGAAGATCCCCATCGGAAAGCTTGAAGACACCGTCCAATTGATTCTTCGTAGCAGTTGACTGGCATACACACAGCTGGAAGAGCTGCCAACGAGAGCAGATTTGCCCGCTTATTATTTGCGGCGCAGAACGTGCTCAATGTTCAAGCGTCACCGATCGATCCAGCGGATTGGATCACGTGACAAGCAAAGACGTTGATGAGAAGAGACCCCTTAGCAATTAGATTCGGACGTAGTAGGGTGGAGCTCGGAGCTTTCTGCAAGCAAGATTTGCTGGCTAAGCTCAAAACTGCCCTTCTGACCAAAGAGGTTGATGCGACAAGATACAGAGGATTGCTCATGTGCAACAAAAGAAGCAAGCTTGGTCTTGAGTATGTCATAGTAGCCAAAAAAGAAGTATGGAACCGGAGTCCGGAACCGGCCAGCGCCCAGCGCCCGCTAGAGTCATTTGTGCCCACTCGATTGAGCTCGGACGGCAATCAGACCGACGTACATGGTCTGCTTGAGCTGCGAGGCGACTTAGGCGAGGCAGAATCTGGTCATGTTTCTTCGTGCACGTGCGACGAACCGAGCTGGCCGGTATCTTACCATCTGTCAAGTCGGCAGGCCTTTAACTTTCGTGGCGTTTCAGAGAATTGAACTGTGGCCAGCTGTTTGGCAAACAGGACGCCAAGAGCTCACATCCTTCACTCCGTGGATGTTGAACAATGGAATATGAAAGCTTCAGCACAATCCTTCTCATGACCCGCGCACTAGGCTCAAGCCCACAAAGGTCGTCATAACAGCCCTCAACCCAGTCACAAACCGTCAAAGTCAAGCCGTCTTCTTCTCCAGTGAGACTTTCTTATCCAGAAAGACTTTCCAGTGAGAAAATAGTGAAGGTAGTACGTCGTCGCGCTCAGTACTTTTTGTCTAACCTTGCAGACTGTAGTCCAAACCCAGGGTTCCTTTAAAGGCTGTTGTTTTGTGCCTTCAGAACCGATTGAGTCACTCTACAGTCTTGGCGCTCGAGAAAGCTCTCTTTTAGGCCCAGTATCAAAGTATGCATTAAGATTATCCTGCCTGGTCAAATGCACGCCCCACAAATTGCTGAGACGCACTCAAGATTTTCAAAGCTGCGGAACTTCCGTGGTTGCACGTACGTACGACAAATCTAGATTGCGTCAACTTTCACGCAAACGTTCAGTGGCCGATCTGCTCTTTGATTGGATGATCAAACATGAAAAGGCCACCACATGATGGAACGAGGAAGCCAAACCCTTCGACACCGGCATCATTCTTGAAAGGCAGTGGGCGGCCGCGCCGCGCAGCTTGGCTGCGCCCAGCAATTTCAGTCTTCACAGCGGCCACAAAAACGAGCTGAAGTGAGCCGCTCTTGCGTCACCTTGCATATCCTTACGAGCAGCCTCGCTAAAGTGCGGGTGCATGGCGCAAGGAGCCACCGAACTAAGACAAAGGCCGACACGGCAATTGACGTTGCTATTTGCCTTCAAATTCCGCCTGAGATTCTGGGCGCTGAGGAGCTCTAGTAGCGAATCGATAGTGGTAGGTGTGCGTACCGGTCCTTGATAGGCTTTTTGAAAAGAGAGTGGTTCTTTAGAACATCTCTGGTGTACTTGTGAACGGAGCTCGTGCAGGAAAAGATATACCACGTCTGGCATTTAAAAATTAAGCTTTTCGGAAATCTGAACAAATTGAAAACAATTGGCATGGCGTCAGGTATCGCGCTGCAAGCAATTGTGGAGCATGACTTCAAGGTCGACAGCTGTGTACCGAAGCCAAGAGAAGCGTTTCTTCACTGCCTCCTGCTTAAGACGTCTGATTTTTTACGCAGAATGACGTCACAAAGCGGAGTCTGTTCTGAATTTTGGCTGATGCCCTGTTTTCCCAGTCAAACGGGCGCTGGCGACAGAAGAACCCAAGGAAGAACGTATGTTGAAATGGTTGCGAAAGATCGTAGACGGTGCAAAACCACGTGGAGTCCTTCAGACTCGGTCACGTTCACAATGAATTAATGATTCATTCACCGGACTGCGGACTTGAAACGAGGGATTCCGGTTCCAACCTTTTACGTGATTGCCAAGGCTATCGGTCTTCGTGCGAAACAAATCGGTTTCCAACGCCCAGGTTTTACAGGCAGCTGGGATGTGGGCCGACGTATCCTCCTCCAGTTCCGAGTTGTTATGCTCCGTATCCGACCGGAAAGGGAACTTCGATGTTGGATCCAGACACCGCTGAATCGTAGTCGGAAACTTGGCTGCAGACCCGATTCGTCGAAATTATACTCACTGGAATAAGAAAGAGGCAGTGTTCTCTGGCATCAGATTCAACAGGAACCGGCACAGTGGGAGAAGCTCAGGAGGGGAATCATCACTGCCTTTCTTTATCAGGGGGCAAAATTAGTTCCAAGTCGCGAGGCCCTTTGTCGTCAAAACGTTTACACGAGCAAAAATCGAATTTTGCCAATTTCTATGTCCTTAGCAGAGAGGAACTGGGAGCTTTCTAAAGGAGCGGCCCGCAAACCGACGGAACGATGCGTCAAATCTAGCAAGCTGCACTTGTGTCCGTGAGGCGAGATGCGAGAAGCGAGAGGCGAGATGCGGGATGCAGCTGCATCTCATACTCGAGCCTGAGATCTGAGAGCCTAGCTGACCCTTTCTTTGCCTTAACACAGCCAGGCCGACCGTTACATTGAGCACATCTCCTCAGATTCCGTGAGAAAGTGGAGCTTCGTTCAAATTAAACCTAGCACACAAATTTTAGATCATCAATCGTCCACAGCGAGGATGGTCTCTAACCCATGCAACGTCGGTGTTGTGGAATGTCAAAATTACGGGTGCTCGCTTCGTTGCTCGGGTTGTCAAAAGAACGCCCAGAATCACAAAAACCCCAGGACTACGCGGCTACTGCGCACCAAGAATGGAAAAGCAGAAGCTTTTTGTACCAAAGCCCGAGAAACGATGCGGGATCAGAGCCGATTTGTAACTGTTGAGAATCACTGG
>DF237536.1:0-52155 GCA_000708835.1 Klebsormidium nitens
GTGGCAGATTCCTATGTTCTTGTCCTGTCGCAACAGCACGAGAGCAGTTTCAACGTTCGACGCGGTTCGGTACGCTTAGTCGATATTCTGCGGTTGTCATCCAGAGTCAGCTCCGAAGATATCTAAACTTCCGTTTTTTTTCGATCCGTCGAAAAAAAACCCCAGTTCAAACCCCAGTTTCATCGCTCTTGGCATGCATGAGCGTTGTGTACATGGCACGCAGCAATTGAGTGATTGTGGCCCGTAGGTGAGCCGATTTTCGGACTCAAACTCGGGCCGTCAGATGGGAATGAGGAAGCATCAACGTTTGAACTTCAAGTGTCAAATCGATGATTCCGATGCATGACTCACGGGGGGCCTAGGCTTACGGTAGTACTAGCTCGGCGGGCCGAAGATCATCCGACGGTCGGCCAGAACCCTGTCAACCGAAACCCCTCAGCTCTCATGGACCGAACCGGCCAACTCACGTACGTCGGCCGCGACCGGGGGTACGTCCAAAAACGAGTACGGTCAAGGCTCCTCGGCGTCCTGTGACCCGGGCGTCCTGTGACCCGTAACGCCTGACGTCAGCCGCGTACGGTGAATTTTTATCGCACAGAAAATCTGCCCGCGTGACGTGAAATTTGAAAACCAGTGTTTTAGAAAAGTTGCTCCGACCGAGTTTTGATCGCTCGATTTCACGGCGAAGGTCGAGCACCCTTGCCAACTGTGCTAGGAGTCACCGTGCTTCCGAGTTGGTCCAAGAAAACACGAGCCGGGACGGTATGTATAGTCTGACGCCCTCTAGTAGAGAGTACGGTCGGACTCAGGCTTGAAATGCTTGCTAAGCCTTTCAAGTTGGAGGCCGGCCCGGCGCGGGCCCGCGGGCGGCCGCGCATTCAAGTGAGACGGTCCGGCCGATGCACTGCAATTGAAATGATACTTAGATACTTATACAATGGATATATATATCAGGTCAAGCTAGTAGCTAGTATCTGGACCGCGGCCTTGATTATTTAAGTTAATAGTAAGGCCGGGTGGTCACGGACGTCACGGTGCATGTGGTGCAATGAGCCTACTAGCCCGGGGCGGCAACTTATATATGATACAATCATAACTGACTCTATCGATTTGATGATCGCATTCAAACTCGCACTCAAAGTTGCACGAACTCAAATGATTTGAGTTCGTGCAACATGTGAATTGTCGGATATCGACCAAAAGCTGCATGCAGCGGCCGCGGATCGACGTACGGTTATCTGGTTACGTCAAAACCAATGCATCAGCGCAAGTTATGCGCGCGCGGGCCCAGCTAGCGGCGCGTGGGTGTTTCAAGATCCGGTCAACTAGCTGTAGCAAATATCTCCACTGATGTCAATGCGCAATGACATGCCAGTGGGGATTCGTGCGACATCAATGCGCATGACGTACATCAGTGGGGACTCATTCACTGATGTGTCGGACATCAATGCGCATTCATGAAGGTACCGTTGATTTGCATGCCAAGTGAACTAGGCTTTGGAACCGAATAACTTCACGTGTTGCTTCAATAATAGCCTGCAACATTGGCATCATTGACCGAAATACGGATATTTACTATAGCTATATCTGACCCAGGCTATGTCATGCAACTCATTCCGGATCCGAAATGTTCAGGCTGGTGACATAGATTTTCAAAATAGTCCGGTCCGCAACTGCATGTCGGATCATTCAGGATGCAGCCAGAAAACACGAAATTGACCTTATCGGACATGCTAATATACCCAGTTAAACTCCACGTACATCGATCACGGGCTTAGGGTCGCCGACTGGAAACTGACCGTCCGTATCAGAGTAAAACTAGCTAAGCACCAAGCCCTACATCACACGTTAGCTAATTGGCCGGCTGACCAGGGCGCACTCCAACGAAAATGGCGCATCTGATCTCAATTTACGCTACGTAAAAGCCCTTCCAACAGTAACCCCGTATTGCAGGGTATCTGTATGTTGCTACGGCCGACCTGACACGGGCAGGTGGATCGACTCCTTTGGCACTAAAAGCTCTGTTTCACTTTACACAACCCGTGACTATCTTTACTGACCGAGAGAGCTTCCACGCAGCCGCGCCAAGCAGAAAAGTACTATAATGGGTTAACCTGCTCCGGTGACGACCGAGACTTGCGGTATGTGATATCTCGGACGTGTTAACATGGACCAATCTAAAGCAAGCTCAAGCCTTCTTTACACAGCGACAGCTCATTTTCACTGGCAGATAGCCTTTATCGTCGAGGTCGCTCTGGTCCTACACAGCTCATTCCGAGCATGCGACCTGGGAGAAGCGCTTTCAATCGGAGGGTCGTATGGCTCTACATACATACTGATCGAACACCATGTGTGGGTTAGTGCGTCGCTTTATTGCGCTGGCCTTGGCTCCCCGAGCAACTCCCGCTTCACAAGCCTGAGAATCGTCTCGCACAATTTGCCCGGAGACACGGGCTTACTCAGGTAAGCGTCCATCCCCGCCTCGAGGCACTTCTTTTCGTCCGAGAGCATGGCGTGCGCAGTTAATGCGATGATGGGTACCCGTCCGCCGCTGCTCTGCTCCTGGGCTCGGATGGCCTGCGTTGCGGAGTAGCCGTCGAGCACAGGCATCTGCAGCCGAGGAAAGAACCAATTTGAGAGCGAGCCCATGCGTGTTCACATAATCCTCCCGATGCCCAGGCCCTACCTGACAATCCGTTAACATGATGTCGAAAATTATTCACAGTCTAGTGACGCCGAGGCCCAGTGCCTGCTGGCCGTCCAAGCTCTCAATGCGGCGCACACGTGTGTGGAAAAACCCAACATAAAACCTCGATACTCAGTAAGGCGCCCAGAAGACTTTAGCACTAACACCAGAAAAAAGCATAACGCACCATCAGTTGTTGATCAGTGGACTGGGGGCATTCTAACAAATTGGAAACAAATTTTAAGAACACTTCTTTTGTTTCCTCCTACAACAGGGTGGAATGGGAGATGCAATTCTCAAAGATCGACACCCGAGATGCCAGACGCCCCACCTGGCAGTCCATGAGGATGATGTCAACGCTCCCCCGCAGCGCCGCCGCGGTGCCCACTGCCTGCTGCCCGTCCCCCGCCTGCTCCACGCGCGCGCCCATTCTCACCAGCATGCTCGTCACCAGTTTCTGCAGCACCGGGCTGTCCTCCACTACCAAAATCGTGAGCCCCGCAAGCGCGCGGTCCCGCCCCTGCCCCTTGCCCCGGGTCCGCTCCCCCGACTCGACGCTTGCCGACGAGCTTTCTCTCACCGACGCGCTTTCTTTTACAGAGCCGTTCACCACTGCACTGGTTTCTGACTGCGAGGGGGCGACCGGGAAGGGGAGCGGGGAGGGTTGCAAGTCGCCCGGGTTCTCTCCCGGCGACTGGCCCGTGGCCTCGTGGAGGGTTCCCGAGCCGGGGCGTCCCACCATGTTCTCGCGGGCCTGCTTCAGCTGGGCGCGGCGCTCGCGGACTGTTCCCACCTGTTATCAGAGAGAGAGGACAATAAAGCAGCTGTCAACGACCAGAACTTGCCAACGTCTGCGGAAAGGACGCGAATCTCACAGAAACGGACCGGAAAAGAGCAGCTACGTGGCAGCACACTTCAACCGACACGTACCAGTGTCGCGATTTTCAGAAGACGATTCCACCAGTTTGTCAACTCATTCTGCAACAGACGAACGGGGAGGCTGGACAACGAAGGACCTTGTGACATGATGAAACCTTTCCTGCTTGATCTTATTTGGGGTTACTGGGCAAATCAACACGATCCTATTCCGAAACTTATGGCGTGTACTTTTATCCTGAACTCAAAATGCTTTTGTTCCTTGAATTGACGAGTGTTTTTTCCAATGCACTCTCTCAAGACCTACCTTGCGCATGATTTCGGAGAGTCGCCCCGCATGCAGCGGCCGTAAGACCAGCAGCGCAAAGCCGCGGCTTTTCACCAGGTTGGTACGCACAGCAGGGGGGGTGTTTGGGTCGAGCAGCCACACGATATTTGCGCCCATGTCCGCTTTCAACCGCGCCATCGCATTGATCACCTCCACTGGACCGAGCACGGGTTCCGGTTCCGGATCGGGGCTATCTGCGTCGAACACTGTGGGGAGGCCCAAGGGCGGAACGCTCAGAAGCGGCCGCGCCGGCCCCGCAAAGGGAGAACGTGCGCCGTGGGGGTGGGTCGTAGGACTGAGGATGAGTCCTTTTGGGTCGGGGGGGTTTTGGAGGGCGGCCGCTTGAACCATGGCGAAATCGATGATGACTACGGGGGGTACCGGCGAGGCGGCGGGGGGGTCGGAAGCAGTGGCAGGGCTGGGGGGGGCCGACGGGTCGCTGACGTGGAGGGGGCTGACGGGGGTTCCGGCGTCTGCTTTTGGGGGGACGGGAAAAGTGAAGCCGGGAACGAGGGTACCTGAGGGGAAGTCAGTAACAACTACCAGCAGAGGCTGCATGCTCTGAAGCATCCTAAAAAGCGCGACTTCTGGGTGAAGGAGAGGGCTTACTTTTCTTCAAAGCGGATCAGAGGTCAAGCAGAAAAGGACCCCTAAGAAAGCAGATTTGGGCGTACGGCACGATCCCGATATAGCAACTGAGTATCCGAGCTTCGCAATAAGCTGTGGAGTTAGCGTAGGCCAAACTGCAATAAAGCTCCGCTGTCACCTTTTTCGGAGGCGCCGCTCAAAAGCTAGGCCTCCTTTACATTCAAGATCGGAGGTAAAATTATGAAACGGAAAATCACATAGCATGAAACGAAGAGCCTTGGAGTTCAGGGTAATTACCTGTGCTAAGGGCGCTCATGAGCTCATCCACGGAGCTGCAGAGCGTGTAATCGAAGCGCCGCTCGCGCAGCCACTTCTCGGCGAGGCGACGGCTCAGGTGGGGGGGCATTGCAAGGATGATCTTCGCGCCTTGCACCAGTTCCGGGACAGGGGCGTGCAGCAGCGCGTGACTGGGGGACTCGGAAACTGGACCGACGGGGGGGGGGAGGGAGAGCTGGACGCGGACGAGCGCGCCGGGGCCCAGCTTGTCAACGAAGCCAATCGTGCCGCCCATCATGGTTACTGCACGTAGGGTAAATTCCGGGGTTTGAATAAACTGGGTTGTTTCAGCGACTACCGTGAATCCATGGGTCTGAAAAAGGGCGAAGGTTTGCCCAACGTCAGCAGCTAGCTCCGAAGGCGTCGAAACGAGGATGGGTTTGGGGGCTAATAACGTTGTAACCTTGGCAGAGTGCCACCCGCATGGCCATGCATGGCCAGAACCTACTTGGAGCTTGGAGAAGAAGGGGCTTCAGAAGGAGTCCGCGACAGAGCCAAGGTTGGCGCAACGCATTTTTCTGAGGTGAATTGAAAACTTTAGTATAGGGGTGGCAATAACCATGAACAACGACAACGGTGCTTCTAACGACTAGCTTTAACGCTTGATAGAGTGCTCGCAGTTCCCTTCGTTTAACCAATCGAACCAGAAAACCAAGGGGGCATACAAACAGAAAAGTGCGGCTGAGCGCATTAGGCAGCATGGAGCACGTTCACAAGCAAAGTCAGAGAACGTTCAAGATTACTTTTCAAGGTTATTCCAGAGGATGTCTCAGTCGTAGCAAGAGGTCTGACGCATGCTTTTACGGAAGCGTCTGCAGCTTGTGTACAAACAGAGTTGGTAGAAAGCAAGGTCTGTCCGAACGAAGCGACAACAGTGGTGTGGCCCTACCTAGCTTCCTAGTGATTCCCAGTCCGAGACCTGTTCCACCTGCAACAAACACCCACAGCAGAGTCGATAAGTCGGCGCTCGAGTACTTTTCTTCGACAACATTGCAAGCTTGAGGTCGACTCTCTGAAGCCGGGCCAAAACCTCACGGTTGCAGAGCAAGCTCGGAGCTCCGGAATCCAGGAGAGAAGAAAGGTATGCAGAGACCAAAACAGCGAAGCTGAGCGCACCCAGGTTTCACCAAAGCAACAACGTTGGTACCTTGTGGCCATCCGGCGTGAATTGAGTGCGACTCTCTGAGAACCTGATCTAAGACGGAGCAAGTCGGATACTACGTCTCTGGTTCCCTGAGGTTCCAAGCGGCTTTGCAATCTTCACGCCTATAAAAGGCCCGAAGCGAAGTCCATATTGCAGACGCACGTGCAAGAAGCTGCATGATCCAGCTGATCCGATGGCCCTCTCAAACGCCGCCTTGCGCTTTCCGTCCGAAACCTGAAGATCCAAAGTCGAAGGTCCTGACATATCAAAAATCTGAACATGCAAACCCCCAGAATGCTACTCACCATACATCCGGGTCGTGCTGCTATCCGCCTGCGTGAAGGTCTCAAACACCGCCTCACGATTCTCCGGCGACAATCCGCATCCCGTATCGTTCACCTCGATCTCAAACCGGAGCATCCCCTCGTTCTGGGTTGCTTCTGCCACGTCCGAGTCCCTCCGTTGTAGCCAGTTCGAAGCGCGCTGCATCCACGACGTGTCGTCGGGAGAAGCGGGAGGTTGGGCGGGGGAGCGAGGATGCGTGGGGGAGTCCGAGGAAAGGACGCTCTGGCGCGCGCTCACGTAGATGCTGCCGCCCGGGGGGGTGAACTTGATGGAGTTGCTGCAGGAAATGAGATCGCCATCAGCTTCAGAGCTTTTGGCGTGCCGGAGGGGTCCTTGACAGTGATAGTCGTTCAATGATGTCAACCATTAGATCAAGCAATCTGAATGTCGTCTTGTAGATATGGAAGTAAACACGAGCATCTAGAACACGACAGTTGTCAAGAACACACAGCGCGATCAGCTAGCTCATCGACCATTTCTGTGGTCTGCTCGAAGCGTGCACGCTCGAGGCCTAGGCACATGGTCTGCTAGAAACGTCTTAGCTGCTTTGAGGGAAACCCTAACATGCAAGACCCCAGATACGCGGAGTCTCTTCGGCAGACAGCTGCAAATCCTCCCGCCACTTCCTGCCGTCCTAAGCTCACGCCCATCGAACCTGATACAAAGTCTGCCGTCGCTTCGCTGTTCTGCCTCGTGTCACTTACAGACAAGGAGACAACTCCGAACGAGTTTTGAGGAACCCGCCGGCAATCAATGGACTTGACGTACCTAATGAGGTTTCCCAGGATCTGTCGGAAGCGCAGCGGATCTCCGTTCACTATCCGCTCCATCTCATCTGAAGACACGGGGCGGAACGCAAAGTGAGAATTGGTCAGAGGCCACGTGGCAGCCAACGAGCCATCACACGCATGCCTGCCGGACAAAGTGGCGGAAGAGCACAACGACATGCTCCAAACAATTCCAACACAGCGACCCTGTCTCGACCCAAGCGAGGGCATACTTTACTTGGTCTCGATTCTGCATGCCGAACCGAACTGCCTTCTTACACCGAACTCTGAGGCTGTCAGAAAGCTCCGGGTTGCAATCCCTTGCTAGCGCGGCTTGAACAACCAAACGACCATCAGAGTAACCGACTTGATCTACTTCCTCTGCCAAAAGTTCTGCTGCTATCTCCTCCCACAAATGATGGACGGAAAGAACTATAAACCTGCACAGTGCATCCATAAGGTGGCGCTTTCTCTCCTTTGACTGATTCAGAAACGGGTGTCCCTTTTTTCTGCAGTCTACTTCCAAATACCCTGTCGCGAGGTCATCCAGAAATCCCCAGACGACCAAGAAGTGCAATTGAGAGATTGGATGCACGTGCGGCTGCCTTGCAACCTCGAGCCAGCAATTGCAGACGTGAATCGGAAGAAGGGATGCGAGAGACAGTTTTCGAGAGTGAGAAAGCTGACACAAAAGGACTGCGTTTCGGCCACAAAGAAAATGGAACGAACAAATCAGGGATTAACACGGCAGAGATGGAGGCAATGGCTGACCTGCGACCTCGAGTCCGATGATGATGCCCTTGCCGGCGCACTGGATGCCGAACATGTCGACCACACTCTGGATCTCGTGCGCCAGGTCGAAGTCTACCGCCTCTAGTCGGAACTTGCCCGACTCGATCTGCGCACAGGGAACGTGAGCTTTGCATGAGCAGAAGGGCAGGAAAGATCGTAAGCAAACGCACTCTTGACAGAAAGGATGTACGGGCTACACGCTCTGCAAATAGAGCCTCGACTTGAGAAGTTGGACGAAAAAGCGAGAGGTTGATTGCGCAAGGAAAGACCTCGTGCGAAACGGCTTGGCAAATGTGAATAGATTCGATTATACCAAATGGGGGTTTCTTGGCTTTTTTAGCGAGGTACACTTATAAACCCTCACGACGCTGGTCTCAGGGCTTCATCAGGCATACTCACAAGCTTCCGAAAGGCAGACTCGATGCTCCGGAAACTGTCAGATGCACAAACTTGCGCGAACCGGCCTTACCTTGCCGAGGTCCAGGATGTCGTTGAGCAGCGTGAGCAGCTCCGACGCGCAGTGCTTCACCTGCAGCAGGCTGCTCTCCTGCTCCTTGCTTAGCGAGTCAGCCTCCAGCACCAGGTCTGCAATGTGTGATCAATACTTAGTGATACGTCAAGAGGCAGATAGTAACCCATTTGCAATCGGTTCTTTGCTCCAGGAGATCACTGGAATCCTCCGGGTGGTTGACACGTGGGGCCGCCAAATATCGAATTGATTCTCCTTCACCCGGAAAGGATCAGATCGAGTCCCCAACACAGTTGGTCCTGCTGCACACGTCAAAGTAAGGCCCTGAACGCAGATCCCGGTGTCCAATACTCCGTCTCATAGATAGCCTTCAGAAATCTTTTGGAGTCTCATGTCTAGCTCATAGATAACCTCGAAGAAAAGGATGGTAACCAGCGCAGAAACCGGCATTGACGCCGAACGAAAAGCAGGGTAGACCTGACTCCTAATCTCGGTTCAAATCTTTCGCAGCAAGCGTAAGTCTGTGGTCCAAAAGTGAGCGACCGGCAACAAAGTAGAAAGTCTGCATCCAAGAGTGAAACTAAGAATGACTCCGTTTAGCAGAAAGAAACCGGGGTCGGACTGGCTGAAACGAAAAGACCACGCTGGCGGAGCCAAACGACTCACCGAGCCCCAGCAGGATTGCTGCCATGGGCGTGCGCAGCTCGTGACTGCACAGCCGACAAAGGACGAGAGTCAGCACACAGAAGCAGAGATTCAGCCACGATCTTCGGCCTTGTTGGGGCTCCAGCGGGCGGGAAACCCGTTCACTTGCCCAGCATTTAAAAAGAAACTGATGCGGTTGGTGAAAGGCAATCAAGTGCATTCAAGGCTGCTTCATACTCGCTGGTTTTCTTCCCTCGATCTACCAGGGCTCACGCGGTCTGCTCATATTTTTCTCAAGAAGAGACCTTCATCTAAATCCACTTGCTGAGCACTGCACATTCCCTTCAAAGGCAGCTCATGACTGCAAAATCTCTTAACTATGATGTGATTGGCAGCCACCAGATCAGAACTTCCGCGTGACCGCTTCCTGGAAAGAAAGATCAGTCATCCTACATAAGCTGCAACTCGTGCAGACCCTCGACTCCTGAACCAGGGGAATCGTGCAACTCACCTCATGTTTGCCAGGAACATGGACTTTGCGGAGTTGGCCGCCTCCGCCCGCTTCTTGTCGTCCAGGTGTCCCTGCATCTCCGTTATAAGGGCGTCCTCCGACCCGCACCGGTGCAGCAGCCAAAGTAACCACCCAGTGACCCCCAGAGCTGCCAGAAGCCCCACGACGCGCAGCGCCAGGGCCCCTGGGGAAAGTGACGACTCCGCGGCAGAGGGCGGGGGGCCGTCCCAGGGCATAATAAGGACCTGACGGGGGGAAGAGAAGCTCCAGTCAGGCGGTGTGCTGTCTCCCGTGCGCCCCCTTTTGAGCGGACAGACTATAAGATGTGCAGATTGGTAAATGGATAGATAGGGAGTTCAATACATCAACCGAAGCTCTTGTGTGACTTGCAACGCGCATCGGTGGATACCCGGTGGTCGCCCAAACAACTAGAAAGGCGGACTGCATCGGCTAACTCTCGATAGGTCAGCTCTTGTGACACGACTCTTCACCCCCTGCCCAGCCGCTCGTTTCGCTACGAATGGCTCATTGTTCCCCTCAGCTTCTTAAAACACAGACCCTTCAAAAGACAGGTAGAACCTGGTCGCCTCAAGCCTACTCGCAAGAGAGACGGCCCAAACCAGCTGCACCTGTTGCTTAGTCAATCGCCCGGTGTCTCCTACAGCAGTGGCCCATATAACCCCCTATAAACCTGTATTAGCTTCGAATCTCACATTCAGGTGTTTCCGTGCTCTGGAATTCAGGGTTCTGCTGGCGAGTGTCTGGGCAGAGAAGGCGCAGGGCGTGGAAGAAGCGCAAGACGGCTCACCCCGTGCAGCTGCAGCTGTTGCATGGTGCGCCTGTCGCTGGCCACCACGTGGTCCCCATCGGCCAGCCGGACGACCATGGACTGCTGAGAGCCATGCGACACGCAAGCCTGCACCGCCTCCGCAACACCCTCCGGGTCGTTCATCACCGGGCCTGCGTTTTGAGGGACTTGCTTGAATGCAACTTGCACAGAGGGATAGTGCTCAAGCGAACATTTTAGGGATGTGGGGGTGCCTTAAAAAAGGATTCTAAGAAGAAGCTATGGGTCTTCTGCCAAGAGCAAAAAGGACTGCAGACGATCCACTAACAGCAACACACATCCGCTCTGCAGGCGGCGCCTTGACTTTTGCGAGGGCGCAAGCTGTCCTCCATGTTGAGAAATTGCCCCTCAGAAGGGACATGCTTTGCGTATGGGCTTAGTGGATCCTGGAACCTTATAAATGCTTGTATGCTGACAAGGCTTGGAGGCTTGTAAGTTGGGGAAAGTCCTCTAGACACATCTGGACACAAGTAGAACAGCACATCATGGAGGCCTAATGCACCTCTCGGCATACTGCGCGGCTCACGTGTATGTACGGCTGCAAAGATCTTCCCTTCCGCATCCGCCACAACGAAGCTTCCCCCTCGCCAGTCTAGTTCCTCCAGCCCCGCCTCCATGCTCTCCAGATCCACCGCCACTGCAACCACCCCGCCCCCGGAAAGGGGCACCACAAAGAGAGCCCCAGTCTCCCCCCCAGGAAGAAGTTGCCACTCCGGCTTTGCCTGCGCATGTTTATTACCATAGCGAAGGTATCCCTCAGCGCGCTTTTGTAAGAGCGGGGACCAGTTTCCCGCCCACTGAGGGATGGCGGAGTGGTCTACGAGGACGGCGATGCCGGCGCACCAGGGGCGGCACACCGAGTAGGCGAGGTGGAGCAGAGTGGCAAGCTGTAATCAAGCGGGGAGGGGCGTTAATTAGCCCAAGGAAAATGTCGTAAAGGTACAGTGCGGCAAAAGCAGAAACTTTGAGAAATGTGGAAGACTGGAAGAGAGTGGAAGTACACTGGGAGGCTTGACACGTAGGAGGATTGGAGGGAAGATGGATAAAGAAGAGCAAAGCATTGGGGACTGCCAAGCATAGAATCAGAAATGCCTGCATGAAATGATGGAACAACAACAGAACCACTTCATGTCTGCTCCGCGAGCTGGTATGGCTACACATTGAGAGTTCCGTTGGGAACGCGGCTTCAATGCCAGGCTCAAGTTTAGAAGCAGAGAAGCAGATTTTCAAAAGCGTGCAAAGGAGATGAGAAGTTACGCCAGGTTCAATAAGCATAGAATACCATAAAGATGCCCCCTAGCAGGAGGAGCGTGGAACTGGCATGAAGTCTCATAGCTATGTAGTAGGATGTCTTACTTGCTCATCCTTCCCTCCACTTGCTGCGCCGCTGCCCTCTCCCGGCACACTCAGTGTGGGTATTGTCTCCGCCACCGAGCGGGCAACTTGAGCCGACACCTGGAGATGTGTCGCCACTTTCTCTAGACCAACCGCCAGCAGTGGCTGCAAGCTGGCGCCCCCGCACCGTGTATCGCCTGGCTTGCAGCTGAGGCTGGTGCCGAAACCAAACAGGGCGAGCAAACAGTAGAACAGGACCTGCGATAAGCGAAGCAGCATTTGAGCCGACCACAAATGTCCATGACGAAGAGTGGGGTGGACTGAAGGGGCTACATTGGAGGCTGCTTCCCGACTGAATCTGCCGGGTGATTAAGGCAACTGCTATTCGCACAGAAGCGAGGCCGATGCTTCAGTACCGGTGCCAAAATTTCTGACAGGAACACCAGGAAGTTCCGAGGGAAAGTTGACTGCGATGATTATAAGTAGGTGAACGTTCAGGGTTTACACGCAAATGGAGCTGAACAGCAGGAACGCCTAATTCATCATGGAAACCAAGTGTTAGATACAATACTTTTCCCAGTCTGTGCCCCAGTGTTGCGGTATTGTGACACCACACCACCCTCGCCAGCAAACTCCGCTTGACTGTTTCGGCAAGTAGGACCATTCCAGTTTTCATCTCTATCGCCAAACAAGCCTCACCTGTTTCATTCTTTGAGAAGCCATGCTGACCAAGCTTCGTGTAACTTTGCCTGGCGCCAGGCCCAGCGACTCAGCGAGTTCTCACATGCCAACTTTGAATGCACATCTTTGCTTACCAAAACCTGGAAAGAGAAAGAACGCCAGTCGTAAGTTCGAGCATCTAACTCTGAAGTGAAATGTCAAAAGGCTACCCCACTGATATGGTCACAAGGGGATTTTTAGCAGCTTTTGTACCCACGTTTTGACATTGAAGTTGTTCCACAAGCTCATACGCTATCAAGTTGTTTGCCTAGCCGGTTCAAAAAGCATTCGAAGAGTTTGATGCCTTTGTCCCTGGCTTGCTGGCTGGCGGTTGAGAGGTAAAGTATGCCTCTCAGCACACCTATTTTGATTTTGGCTGACCCAAGCAGGAGACAAGACTGAGCTTTTATAACAAAGTTCACACCCTACCAACAAGCTTCATGGGTGAAATACTGGTGGCTATGCCCAAACAGATGGCTGGGAAAACACCATTTTTCAAGAAAAGAAGAGGAGTCAACGCAGGAATATGTCACATTTTCAAGCCATCAAGTAGTTCATACCATACCAATTTGAAAACATTTCAAGCAGTCACAATCTAGCAGCATGACAGCCACATTGAAATCAGATGTAGCTCTGAACCACGCCCCCACAAAAAACTTCATACTCTGCACCGTAGAGCCTTATCTTCAGTCGGTCAATGTGGGCAGAAGAAAGGAGCCTAAGTCGACTCTCACCAAGCTTGGGGAGCAAAACGACCATATTTATCAATCCCAAAATACTTTCCGCTGGTCTCAACACGGAAATCTCTCGGAAGTAATCAAGACTGACTTCCACAAGGAAAGGCTATAAAATAGTAGATGTCAACCTTCAGCGCTGCATTATACCAGAACAAGCGTTTCAGGTTTCCTAGCATTGACATGAGGCTTCCATTGTCAACCGCCTCGTTCCAGACCACAAGGGTTTGCACCTCTTCTACAGTTACCAGGATCAAACAAGACCTCAGGGCATGAGAGTTCCATCAGTTCTCTGCTAAAGCTCACATTGCCTGACTAACTCCCAGTCCAAGACGCGTTGCAAGCACGGGGCCTGAAGGTATGTATGCTTTCGTCGAGTTCCCCCGGTCTTCAACCGTTCTCTTGCAAACATAGGCCACTCACGTCAGCCTCCTTGCAATCAGATTTGTTATGATGCGGGGACCAGCGCTGCTACCAGACGCAAGCTTCTCAAGCGCCCCTAAGTCAACCGCGTCTGCACTTGTGCACGTTGGCAACAGACAGGATACAGCTGTATATACACGGCGTTTTCTCTTGAGTTTCCCTGCTTAGCGATTTGTTCAGCTAAAAATATTAGCTAACACATATGAGCTAAAGTATTCTCTCAACTATTTCAGCAGATGTCAAAGGTTAACATGCGTCTGACGCCCATTCAAACTGCTAGAAACAAACTTCGTCTCACTAAAGCCTCTTAGGTGTCTAGGAGCATCCGAGTGGGAAAGGCATCCGGATGACTGCACGAGCGCTAAGCGTCCCGGCACACTTGCAAGCCCTTTTGAACGATAGCTCCTCTTCCGAAGTTCCAAACAAAAGCTTCTCCAACGCTAGCTCCACCGTTTCCACCACATGCACATCGGCAGTCTGGCTGGACAGGTCCAGGACTAGCGAGCAGGACGTGCAGCCTCAGGCTCAGGTGCTCCCCGGCATTTGCCTTCTGGACAAGGCAGCCAGTCTGTCCTGCCAGCGCCGTTCAACGTCATGCCTCCGTCTTTCCTCCGGCTTCTTGCCTGCAAGTGGTCACCACAGTGCTTGACACAAACGAAAGTTCAGAACGGCAACATACGGAGGTGCAGTGTCATGCATCTTGTCTGTTCCTGCGATTGAATCCAATTGAAGAACCTGGAAGAGCGAGGTTATCCAATCGATGATCCGGTGTAGACTAATACCGCCGGGGCTCTTCCCCCGTCCATCGAGTATCTTGGTTCCAACGCCCGAGGTCTAACCCAAAATTCTGGAAACAGGAACCGGTCCTTGAACCGTCTATCCTAATATCATTAACCGTCGTGCAAACACAGCCAGGGTTCGGGAGCAGCAACCAGGGTCCCCCTACATCGGGCTGTTTCGTTTGTTGCACGCGGCCACGCCTGAGTTACCCGCAACTCGATCACAAGTTGACACCTGGCCACGCGTGATTGCGCACAACTTGGGAAGTGCCGTCCAATCATTGCGAACTGCAGCGCTTTTTGTCACTTTTTGCCGTCAGGTAGCGTCAGCAATCACGTGCTTCAGGTGAATAACAGTAACGCCATGCAGCATAAGTTTTTTTCCGGAATTACCTAGTGCTGTACGTACAATGTATGATATCATTCCTGACTCTCAAGTTCTCCAGCTTGATCTGCCAGACCGGGCCCCCTGATCTTTCATACTGCACAAGAACTGCACAATGCACTGAGGTTCCAAGCTCACTAGCTAGGTATGGTAGTCATCAACTGACAACATGAGCGGTGCGAATGCCAACAGTTGCCAAGTTCCAGGAAGTTGGTTCGACAATTGACGGTCAGTACTGATCCTGATAACAGTTGATCTGCTGGGTGGATGAGGCCGCGGGTAGGCCGCTTGACTCCAGGTTCCGTAACCTCTGCCGTTCTGTTGTCCAATAATGTCCGAGTTCAATGTTTAGTAAGCATGATAGGTGACGCAGCCAGCCTGACGACAGCCTGCATGTGATGTCATCGTCAAAGCGGCTGTGGATTTCGAAGCTGGTGCGCCCCTTGCGTCCAATACCACAGCTAGCCTTCCTATGAAAAGCTTCTTTGCTTGGCACCTGCAAATAGTGAAGCAGCTGCAACTTGCGCTAGCTGAGCTACTTTGGCTTTAGTGATCACCTAGTACCCCAGTGATCAGACATGAGCTGCATGTCAAGGTGCAGGATTCATTAAGCTAGCAGCTCGTACTCTTTGCACAGGCTGCATAACTGCCAGTCTAACTGCCCTTGCTTGTTAGCGGGTTGTTAGCAGTCAGCTGATAATCTGCTCCTAGCGACTCAGCTGTAAACGGGGTGCCAGGTGGGCAGTGAGTAGAATTCATAAGATGGGAAATCCTCGCAGCTCATATGACTCGAGCTCTCAACTCGTCTTGCAAGTCTGCATCAAGTCATCAACATACAATATGAGTGGCTGTGGAGCTAATCCGAGTCAGTGACCTACATTGAGGAGAGATCCAGATATACTTTATCGTTATCACCAGTTGGGAAGCATGATTGAAGGCTTGAGCTTGAGCAGACTATAACGGCTACACATATTATACGTCTGAGCCCAACGAGAGAACCTCGTACAAGATTCACCACGGTAGCCTTTTGGCCTTCTCAAGATCATGGCTTCTTGCTGCCTCGAGCCAGTCGAGCAACTTGCAGGACGTCGGATTCAAGGGAGAAAAGTATAGTCCTCAGATCAGTGAGGAGATTTTCCTCCATCTCAAATTAACTGAGATTCCAGAAACGATTCTCTCACTGCGGGTTTGGGGCCTTGAAGAACCTTCATCCGGAGACCTCTTTACCATCCGCAGAATATCCGCAGGCCCCTCTGCTAATGTCTAGTATCTCTTCTGAAAACCTTTGGCACTGATTGTGGACGATTCAGGTTGATCAACGAGTATTCAGAGAGTCGTGACCTCACTGCCCAATCGTCAGCGCTCCTTTTGCCATCAAACCCATCTCTCAATGGATTTCAAAACTGTAGATAACCGTGACTCCAAAAGAAAGCAGCGTCCTCGAAAAGCGATCGACGAAGAGGATTCACAAAGCTGAGTCAGTCAAGCCGACGAGCTCGTAAAACTTAAAATCAAACGAGAGGAATTGACCTTGATCCTTGGATTTTTCTCAGCTTGATCGTGGTTCCTATATGGCCGTCAGTCTGAGGGACGTTCGTCAGCCCGGCCCCTGGATATTCGGCCGACCGAAGCGGCCTGCGCCGTTCAGCTGAGCTTTGAATTTTGAGTTCCGTTTCAAAGTTCCTAATCAAGACGGGGCGTCTGATAATGAGACAACAAGGGACATTCCGATGTCACGCAACGTGTCTTTGTGATCAAGCATTACCTTCTTGGATTCAGCTGGCATCAACATGCTGACCTCCCGTTAGCTTCTCACGTGGACCTTAAAACTGTCAACTTTGACGGCGGTGTTTACCAAGCTGTACGTATCTCTACGTGCTAGTGAAGTTATCAAAGTAGGTGGACGCCGCCGGCCCCGCGCCAGCTGAATCTGGCCAGCATGAAACCTAGGCACGGAGCTGCTGATCGTGCCCTGTCATTTTTGCTTCGTGGTTGGATAGGCGGACGGCGATGACGTCCTCAGCCTTTTTGCCACGAGCAATGCCAGAACGGTCCCGTCGTACGTCTGGGCTCCGTAGCGCTGAGGATCACGCGCCGAATATGTCAATCTGGAGAACTGTTTGCTCCTCAGGCCGACAACAAAAGCTTGTAAGACGAGACTGACTGGCTCGCCTGTCATTTTGCTTCAACTTCATTGAACCCAAGGAGTGAAAGGAGCAGTTTGCCATTCTGCCATTCTTTTAGGTAACGGACTGCTTTCTGATTCTCCTGAATTGATCGATACCCATCGTGCAGCGGTTGACTTTCGCAGACCTTCAGCTTCAGTGAACGAAGCAGAAACGACGTGTTGCTGCTTCTTTCCGGAAGGTCGCCCAGATAGACCTGGTAGACTTTTGAGATGCTGGTCGAGCGCCGCCTGCTAAACGTTCGTTCTTACCCACCCACCCACCCTCATTAATTGCACAAACTGAACAGCCTTTTCAGTACGTCGGCCTCTTAGACGCGAGCTGATTGAGCTGGCCCGGCTCAACATCAGTTAACCGTTCGCCCAACTCTTCTGCTCAGTCTTTCAGCCCAACGCCCCTTTGTTCCAAGGTTCAAAAAGGATGCATGACCAGCATGTTTCAAGACCGGCACGACCGGTCAGCCGCCAATTGGCCGAATCCAACGGAACAATCTCATGCAACGGTCCGATCAAAGACATATATATAAATCCGCAGATCCACAACGACCCAAAATGCATGAAAATGAACGTCGATCGCGGCACAGGGCCGGGCGCCGGCGGCTGTCACTGCGTCCTCGCGACCAAGCGTGTCTTAGACGGTGTAGTAGCTCATGATCAGCACACTAGCTTGACTTAGTAAAAGTGACCTTGCACTGCAAAAAACACGTACAATTGGTCAACGGACGGTGCCGCGGCGGCTGACCACTGGCACGTACGTACTTTGGTAAAAGCCGGATCTCGGGAATGATCTGGCTAGATATAGCTAGAACGATGGCCGGCATCACCAGAACTCCTCGATATGACTCGGATGCGGTATACGTTAGAATGTGCTTGTATATAAGACGGGCCGGGGCGGCCGGCAACGGGAGCCCAGTCATGATGCAAGGAGTACACGTTCGATCGTTTAGTATGATTGAATGGTCCTTGCACTACCTGGATGTTGATCGGATGACCGATCATAGTGACATACATGGACGACGGTACGCGTCCCGTCTGGATTCGAGACAGCCGTCGGTCTTGCATGTAACTCTTTGTCGGGTACGTATTTTTTGCCGCCCCCGCGCGATGGCGGCGCGCAACTTAAACTTCGAACACCATGCATGCAGCAGGACTTTTGTGATGGAACCGTACTTTGATTGTTAGACAGGCCGCGCCGTCATGCATCCGACTCTCTCATATAGCAACTGGGCAATTAACTGGCAACAGACAAGACGCTGAAATACGTATAATGTCCAGGCTAAGATATTAGCAGACGTGGTCCCAAGTGACAGGACTCACCCAATGATCACTAAATATGGTCCGGTTTGCATGTGGTACGTGGCTGCAGCGCCGGTGCATATGGCGGTACTCAAAGAAAACGCCTTGCAACTTGAAGCGCCTTTCAAGTTTACGCGGCCAACTGCCATGCGGTCTGCGGAAGACTCATGTACTCCGTGCAAAATGCTATGTTTGCGAGCATAGACCAATTATGGATTGGGGGCGGCTTGCCCGCCTACCTGGACCAAGAATTTCCGAGCGGCTAATGGATGCACCCCTGATGCGCAAAGTCTACCCTAGCTAGGAATTTACGAGCCTCAACACGTGTCCTGTCATGTTTGGCCGTTATACTGGCCGCAACGATCCTTCCGGGAGCCTGGCCGCCTGTGTCGAGGAGCTTCATTGGCGATAGCGCCGCAGGTAAGCTCTGGTCGTCAGCGGCCGCGCCGTCAATCATCTGGACCTGTGGGAGATCGGAGGGAACAACGTCGGATGATGAAAGTTGTCTCGCCCCGCTTACCGCCGCGTAGAAACTATTTGGGTGCTTCAGCCCTCTACTGAATACCTGTTGTGGGGCGTTTTCAGACTGCATGGCGTGTCCTACACGCTGCGCATTCTGAAAGGGGTGAAACAGAGTGCACACAAAACTTGTAACGTAATGAATCTTCCTTTCATGTCACTTCTTGAATCGGTAGCAGTATGCTTCGAGCGGCAATTCACAGAGGCCACCTGACACACGTAACCTTGTCCGCAAGTCACAAGGAGATTAAGGCTTCAGCAACCTATGCAACGACTCCACGTATGCGTCAAACGAGGCGGAAAATCTCCAAAGAACAGCAAGAGTCTAGCATACGGTACTCAACCCCAAGTGCAGTCAGGAACACTTTAAGGGACACAACTCCAAGCTGTTAGCTTTCAAAGCTCGCTGCTCGACCTTTCTCAAACTTACTGGTCGACCTAGAAGGGTGTCTTGAGTTCTCGGGAGGCGACAGTAAAGTTTGGCGCTCTGCTTCTCAAGTCGCCGCTGCCAAGTTCTCTTCCGGGCACCTTCAAAAGGCTGACAATGTTTCTCTCACCTGGATTCCGCACCGTCTAATGACGGATCCGGCGCCACCCCTCCGATTCCGGAGCCGGCCCTCAGCGCCCGGGTCACTCTTCCGGGCGGCCTTTGGAGGCCGGTACAGCCCTCGCCGTTCCCCCAGGCCCTGATCCGAAGCCCTGCACTTTCTCTTCCTTGCCCGGTGCAACAAATCCGCCTGCCTCTGTCTTCTTCCGTTTGCCGCCCCGCCGCCTCCAGGTTCCCTTGACCCGTCAACGAACGGGCATTTGGGCGCGGGCGCATCGGCGCGCGCACTCTACTTGCCCCGCCCATCCGAGCCCTTTCTCCGACCGTCCTGTAAAGACGCACCACCGCCTAAAGACACGTACCCACCGTGAAGCCGCCCGCGTGGCCTGTCAAACCCGACTTTCCAAGAGCGCTTCGCCAGGAGCCGCGCCTGGGTGTTCTACCGCGCTCGTAGACTGAATACGTACGAGAGCGGTCCACACCAAGTCGCAGCAGCTATGCGACGCTGGCACAGGAGGGTTCCCCAGGGTTTTTGGGTTTTCGAGTTTTCGGGTTTCCAGGTGTTTGCTCACTTAAGCTTAGTCACTCATCTCCCAACGGCGCATCTCAAGAGGCCGCACGGCGCTGTACCGCGGTGGAGGGTACCCACGCGCGGGCGTCGCTTGCGCAGGCGGGCCGCGGCTCGCGCCTCGGAAAGTAGAGCGACCAGAGATGCGGCGCTGGAAGTGCGCAATCCAGGCGTCGGCTCCGCGTGCGGACCTGTCAAGAACGATACTGTGTTACCCTTAGTGTGTTACGTAAGGGTAAGACACTACGGCGCTGTGTTACCCTTACGTATGGTTGGATCCGTCCGTAGAGTCAACAAGGCTGTACTTAGCTGCAAGCGCAAAAAGGCAGACAGAGCGAGGAGAGGCTTAGTTCATCCGGACGTCATGTTCGGTGCCCAGGAATGTCATAAGGCCGTAACGAAGGTGCGCAGCCTTAAAGATGGTCTCAAGCTTTTTGGAAAAAGAAAATCGCATGCGGTGCTTGGAGGCGCCGGGACTGCGCCTATTTCAGATGTCTTGTTTTCTGTACAGAGCATCGGCGGTCCCTGTCATCGCGACACGACGTAAAGGAATGTCGAAGGGGGCTGTGACTCCCAAATCAGCGCCGCAATCGGACAAACAGAAGCCAAACCCAGTACTTGAACACTACAACATTTGGGGCAGATACCTCGGATTCGCGGCTCCTGCAGAACACCGATGAGGTGAAGATACACAAGCTGCCAGTTGAAAAGTCGTCGCAGGGAACGATCAGAGGAGTCTTTTGGCCTTATGTGATTCCCTGAATGAAGCTCAGAATTCCAAAGGTCAAAGCAAAGACTCTTTTCATATCCCTCAATACAAAACGGACATCGCTCAACTCAAAAAGGCTCTGCTCCTCGCCAATTGAAAGCAGTCAGAGACATCTAAGACTCAGTACTTTTTACGACCACTGGGCGCATTAGATCCGCTGATATTGAGACTTCTTGCAAACAAACAAACCATCAGGCTTCACCATGCCTTAGCTGGACGAAGCATCGCACCTGGTAAGCGGCGAGCCCCTAGATCCGCCCTTGCTCGTCGCCGTAACGGCAGATAAGATCCGTCGAATAGCCCCCACTTTTCTCTCAATTCCGCCCACAGCCGAGCGGACTCCGTCTCGTGACAGTGGCCGGAAACGGTCCCGAGGCAGCGGCCGTCCGCTCCGGTTAGCTGATGGGCGGTCGGGTACGTGTCCCGGCAGCGCGCTGAGCCGGAAGGTGCCACGTCGACTCGAGGGATCCCCAGATTAAGGAGCTCCTTGCGCTTTGGCTGGGCCGTCTTGGACATGGACGTCCTGCTTTCGCGGGGAGTGCCTGAGAGGAGAGAGACGAGCGGAAGGGTTAAACCAGTTGCGACACGGAAGTGCTCTCAAAACGTAGACAATCCAACGGCCCAGATTCAGTTTGAGGACAACCTGTTTTTGGCATTGCGCTCGCCATCAATCTGGAAGAAAATACGCGCTCAAGAGCGTCGGGGAAGGGGAGTTTTAGGCCGTCATTTATATTGGCGTGTTCTCTAGATCCCGAGAACTCTGGCCGGAGGATACAAGAGGCAAAGTCCAGAGGAAGACAATTGGACGTCACGAGCAATCTGATGAGCAAGATAGACTGTTGCGCCCCACCAGAGGATAGCCCGCCGTCAGTTGACGTCATCATACTGGTCAGTAAGGGCCACATATTGAGTTATGCAGCAAGCTTTGCCGAAAGCGGAATTCGAAGTAGCTGGATCTTCAATGCGGAAGCGTACGTGCAACGGGAAACCGCCTTATCTTTGTCTAATTCCCTTTCAACTGTCACGTCAGCACTGATGCACGGAAGAGGCAAGCCAAGCTGGTAGCACAACCAAAAAGATATCCTTAGGTCATGACTTCAGATCTGGCAGATTCCCAAAATTCCTGAACGGCCCCAATGTCAACAAATGTTAAGGACGTTTCAATCTTGGTGCTCCTAAACGGCTCTTAGCTCGTGCAACACTCAAGAGCAGGATCACTGTCAAACAAAATCTTTTGCAGAGCTCACATCTGCGCTCCGCGTCGGGCCTGAAGGCACTCTGGCCGAGGCCTCCCCTGAGTCAGCTCCGCTTCGATAAGCCCCACCGCAGCGCCCGCCATTCATTCACCGTATACGGAGGGATAAGGCCCAACAGGACCGTCTTTGGAGCGGACCCCTACTGCTCTTAGGGCCTGCAAGCGGAGTGAGGGGATGTCAGCAAGGAGCAAATCCCAACGCACTTTCTTGCTGACGGTTCAAAGCGCTTGATGAGCAGCCTGTCACCGAATGAGGGTGCCCCAAAAACAGTCACGAGCCTGTTGAAAAGAGATTCGCATGCGGACCTTGAAAGCGCCGGGACTGCTGTCTTCCAGAAGTCTTGTTTCTCGCATGTACGGAGCAACGAAGGTCATGTCATCGCGTGAGGCGGAAAGGATTTTTGAGTCGGCAGTAGCCAGTGGCTCCTAAGTACGCAACTCATTTCGACGAAGAAAGGCCACATCCGACACGATTGAAACACTACTAAGCCGGGGCAGATGGTTCGGAGTCTACGACTGCTACAGAACAGTGATTGGGACGAGATTGAGTCACAAGCCGTCAAACAGAATGTCTTTGCACGACCGGAAGAAGTCTTTCGGTCTTTCGCCATCCCCGGAATGAAGCTCAGAACTCAAAGGTCAAGGCAGAGACTCTTCCCAGATTGCCTCCTACAACACGGATTATTGCTCCAGACCGAAAGGGCGCTGCTCCTCGCCACTGAAAGCAGTTAACATACCAACAACTAAGAGTTCCTTTCCTGCACATGGGCGGCATTTGATCCGCTGACGATGAGACTCTCTGCAAACGAACACATCATCAGGCTTCGCCATGCCTTAGCTGGACAAGGCGTCTCACCTGGTGAGCGTTGAGCCCCTTGCTCGTCGCCGTGGCCGCAGATCCGTCCAACAGATCCAACTTCTGAGCGGATTCCGCCCACAGCCCACCGGAACCTGTCTTGTGACAGTGGCCCGATTTGTTCCGAGGCAGTGACCGGCCGTCCCAGTACCTTGATGCGCGGCGGACAATTGTCTTGGCAGCGCGCTAATCCAGAAGCTGCCACGTCAGCACGAGGGATCCCCCAGACTAAGGAGCTCGTCGCCCTTCAATTGGACCGTCTTGGACATGGATGTCCTACCGCTCGCATGGAGTGCCTGACAGGAGGGAAACAAGCGGAGGGTCATATTGTACCAATTGTCTTCCAGTAAATGCTCTAAACGAAGTGAAGAAAGTCAAACGGGGGCAGATACAACTAGAGGACGGCCTGTGTTAGGCATTGCGCTCGTCCTAAACCTGGGAAAGAAAAGCGCGCTGAAATGCGTGTCGGGGAAGGGTAGTGCCAAGCCGTCTCCCAAATGGCGTGTTCCCCAGGGTCCTGAGAACTTTGCCCGAAAGACAGAAGACGAAACCAAAAGAATACATTTGGAAGTTTGAAAGTAGTCCTGAGGGCATGATAGAATGTGGCGCCTGTCAAGAAATTGGACCGTTGTCGTTGACGTCATCAAGACCGTCAGCAAGCCCCACAGAACGATTCTGCAGCCATGTTTGCTGACTCTGCCGGAAGCAAAAGTGGACAGAAGCTGGAACTCTGAGTGGGAGGGATTTGCAGTTGGAATATCCTTTTTCCTTCTTCGCATCTTCTACACATGATAGAGTCAGCGCTGATGCACGGGGTCGGCAAATCAAGCTGGTAATACAACCAGAAGGAACATGTAAACAGGACTTTCAGATTTGGCAGATGCCCGTATCTCCTCGAACGCACCCAATGTTAATCAGACGTCACGGAGTTTCATTATTTTGGCTTCTCAACGGCTCTTAGCCCGCGCAACAAATGAAAGAGGGCACTGTCAAGAAACATCTTCTGCTTGCTCACATCTGCGCTTCCGCGTCGGGCCTGAAGGCACTCAGGCACTCTGGCCGACGCCTCCCTCGGCCAGCTCCGCTTCAAAAGGGCCCACCGCATCGCCCACAACGCGTTCATCGTAAACACAGGGATAGGGCCCAACACGGCCGGCTTTGGGGCGGACCCCTACTGCCCCCAGGGCCTGCACGCAAAGTAAGGGAATGACAGCAATAAGCAACTTCTTAGGCACTTTCTTGCTAACGGTCCAAAGTGCTTAAAGGGCAACCTGTCGCCGCGGTGCTCCGCGGAGGCCTCCAAAAGGTTTTCGAGAAGCTTCTTAGAGATATTTCTCGACAGACAGACGTCTTGACGTGTTCAATCCAGTCCTTTTCTGAAACCATTGAATAGGATGGATTTCTGAATGGAAGTTCCAAAATGATACCCTAAAAACGTAGGCCGTAAAGGATAGATATAGCCAAAACGTTGTGATTGACACCATCGTTTTTGATCGTATAATCCTTTTCCGCCCAGCTCGTGTTGCAGAAAGCCGAGCTATGGGCTGCTCTTATTGAAGACGACGTCAGTTCACTGCGGCCGAGGGTCCCGTAGTTTTATGGATAGACGAAGAACAAAAGGATCTGACAACTGGAGTCACTCACGGACAGGAACACTTGACTGCTTAATCCACCCGGCTTTCAGGCGGAGAGATGCATACGGCAGAAAGGACAACACTCTTTTTCCGACGCGCGAGCATCCTACACTAGGAAGAATGACGATGAAATCTCTGCGGATTGACACCAAACTCCGGCCTCATCCAAGACAACCCACCGACTTCTGTTCTGCTTTAGGGCTTCGTCCTTCCGTACCTAAGCACCGTCACACGGAGTCAAGGCTCCACCTTCCCGTTCCTTGCAGCTAAAGAGCAAAAGAAAAGCGTCTTACCCATCATCACCGTCAAGACGATTCCTCCGGACATTTTCCCGGCTGCAATCCAGCCGTCACCGGCACCGAGGGCGCTGGTCTCTGACCTCCCTGTTGACCAGTCTTATCCGTCCCGGCCCGTCTCTTGCGAACAGCCTTCAAAGATCAAAACCTAGCCTGCAAGAAACAGTAGGGCCGTCGAAACGAGAACGGCGTCTACTTCCCTGCTCTGATTAGAAAAGATAATTCGCGTCTTTCTAGCAGAACAATCAAAGCCTTGCGCCGACAAAGATGGACTGGGAAAGCGTGTAGAAATTGGGAAGGCTCCACGCTGCTTCATAAGGTGCCCGCGCTTGCCGAATGAGATTTTGAGGCACAGTGTTAAGGCAGCAACTAAGATTGGCAGCTTTTGAGAAGCTTCCTCGACGGATTGCTCGCGAAGGAGCCTTGAGGCTTGTATACCTGATATGAAGCTCACATGTCCTTCTCGAACCCTCTAATCTTCAGCTAACGGTCTTGCTAACAGCCTGATGGATAGTACTTACCATGACTGGCACGTGCAGCACTCATTCCGGCGGAGACCGAGCCGTGCTTGCACTGTCCGCCAGCGATGCCCGGGCGCTTGTCTCAGCGGAACTGGGATTCCGCCGCATCTCCAAGCAAGGCTTTACCACCCGGTGCTTCTCCCAAGTGCAGAGCCTGAAAAGAGCAGAGCGTCCGGTCAAAATCCTTTGAAGCGTGCTAATTCCGACGACCATTTGTTGAGGATCATTAGAGGAGTACAAGGTCCAGGTGGATAAAAGCGCCTGACGAGATAGTCCGCTTGAGCTCCGGCGAATCTTTGCACGCGCACGCTTGTGCGGAGCTTGCCCACTGCTTTTGCCAAACCACCTTGTCTGTTACATCTCGTCGTGAATCGGAACTAGCATCCACGGACTTCCACAAGACAGAAACTAAAAAAGAATAGCTGATCATATGATTGCCCTCGGATCTGGCGGCGAAACAGAGTCTGCTGCCCTAGAAAGACCGATCTTCCACGTTTCGGCGCGGTATAGCTGCAAAGAAGAGCGCGCACGACTGCTGTAGAACAGAAAGACTGGAGAGAAGGACACTCCATTCACCAACGTCAGTAAAGGAAGCCATCCGCTCCGATTTCGTTTGAAGAGAAGAGGCTGCAGAGAAGGGCACTCTACTCACCACGGTCAGTACAAAGAGCAGTTCGCCCCGAGCGTGTCTCCTCGCGCGCGGCCGCGGCCGCGGCAGCCCAGCTCGTCACCGGCGCCGAGGGCGCTGGCCGCTCTACCTCGTCGACCAGTCTTATCCATCCCGGTCCGTCTCTTGCTGACAGTCTACGCAGCTTTGATCCACGCTGCAGAAAAGGATATTGTTGGCTTCGTTGGCAAAGCAAAGCGTTTGAAGTTGTCTTGAAGACGCTGCTGCTTCTAACGTTCCTTCTCTGCCAAGTTGGCATCCGCTGGAGAAAGAAAGACAGGCACCGATTGCAGAGACCGTTCAAGGCATCGGGCCATCATAGAAAGACGGGAGCATTAAAAATCAAAAATACTGCAAAATCGACTCTGGGTTACGTTTACTTGTAAGGTTTCCTCTTAGTCCTCTCTTTCCGTCCCAAGATCGAAGCACCCCGCAGAGTACGAGTTTGGCGACTGAGAGCAGTGGCCGCCATGAATACGGCCGGGCAAGAGATCCAAGAATGATAGAGTTTCTACAAAACCCTTGGCTGCAGGATCTCGGCCCTTTTGAATCGATAGGAGGATTGACATGGTGAAATTCCTCACTGCCGCTCCTAAATGTGCCGTGTTTTGCAAACAAAGCGTGATCAGCGGGTCCTGCGTCCGTCCTTTTTCGATAAGTTACGTTCTTTGTTCCTCAAGCATCGGGTATCCCGAAGGTACTTTCTGAAAGTTGAGCAGATAAAATCACGCGGTTCGCGCACGTCAAACGGCAGAACGATCTTCTCCGTCCAGCCAGGCCCAGAATGAAGTACAAAGCCTGATCTCGATTGGCCAAAAAGCAAACCGGCTACGAGAAAAGGGCGCACTGCTGCCGAGCTAGTCCCAAAGGCAGAGAGGGAGTGCGATTCGCTCACCTTCGTGGAAAGGAAGCCTTTCGCTCGAACGACTATACTCAACGAAAATTGTGGCCGTGCAATTGGCAGGGCCAGCCCTCGCCGACACCGAGGGCGCTGGTCTATCCTAAGCAAAACTTATCCATTGCGGTCTGTTTCTTCATGCAAAACTACTCCGCCCCTTACTAGGTATTGAGTTTTGCCAGTCAATGCAGATTCTACGAGGCCCTGAAGCCCCGCTTTTCGTAAAAGTCTATCCTGCCTTTGAGCTCGTCTACGACCACGCACAGCTGTGCAAAGTCCCGCTGGAGGTTTAAGGTGTCCGCCCTACTAGCGCCACCAGTTGCACTCTCTTGTGACTGAACCTGCACGAACGCTTGCCCGCCTCCAGCATCAATCTCAAAAGCTGCAGTACCTTCGTTTGGCATTGTTGCCTTTATTTTCCTCATCTGCTCTTTCAACCCGTCCATTTCCGACACCAGTTTCCGGAACGTCTCAACGTCCACGGTTTGACTTGAGTCGGGTGCTCCCGCCGCTCCCGCACTTCCACCCAGCTGGGACTGAGCAGCGACCGCCGGTCCGGGAGCTGCTGCCAATGTAATCGTCTGCGCCCAACTCGGCTCCGCCGCCGCCACAAGCCTCCGCACCACCTGCTCTCCCGTAACGTCAGACTCCTCGCGGATGGTGCTCAAGTCGCTCTCCGACTTGATCCACGTCATCATTTTCTCCACGTCCGCCTTCACCACCTTCGACACTGCCTTCTCGTACGCGTCTCTAGGAACGGACGAAAGCTCCCCCTTCCTCGCAAACACGAGGTATCTCGCCACGCCCTCACTGACCAGGGCCCCGTCCGTGCCGCCCGCCCTAGCAATGCGCTCCGCATTCTTCCCTGCGAAGTAATCTGCAACCTCCTGTGCCGCGCTCTTGACCACACCCTCGGCCAAATGGCCATACACTGGCAGGAGGCCAACAATCTTACTTGAAGCTTCGATAGCTCCTTGGGTGAGAAGGTCGTGCCGTTTCTTCACCAAGCCGCTCTGACACGCTTGCGCCCCAACAAACATCCCGCACAGGGTTTGCTGGAGCGCGAGGTAGTATCTTCGCATACACGGGTCCTTGACTATGTCCCGGCGCTCCTCCTCGATTGCGTCCAGATCATTTTCTCGCCCAAGCACCTGACTTAGATACTTCCGCTCGGTCTTGGTAAGAGCCAGATCGTCAAGTACTCCGCCCTGCATTTCGAGGAAGGCTACACGATCTTTGAGATTGTTCAGGAGCTCATGGTGTGGCTCGGGTGTAACATGTGGAGGCCCCGCTTCAAGTATTGTAGTAGTGCTGTCAATTGAGTCAGGCTGTGGCTCGGAAGCCACCTGGGAGGTTCCGGCCTCAGACGTTGTTGTGGCGTGGTTAGGCTGGAGATCGGACGGATTTTGCAAGGTGTTTACAGGCCGTGGCTCGGAAGCAACCTTTTGGGGCCCAGCTTCTAGCATTGTCGTGGTATTGTTAGGCTGTGGCTCGGACGCATTCCGCAGCGGCCCACCATTGGGCGTTGTTACAGTGTTGTCTGGTTGTGGCTCGGGTGCAACCTGTGAGAGCCCGGTTCCAGGCGTCGTCATGCTGTCGAACCATGTCGTACTATAGAACCACTTGAGGACCGTTGGCCAGAACGGTCCTATTGCGACAGGTTGCACCAACAGCTTAGCATTTCTTGCCCTACTGCGGACTTGTGCGGCCAAAGCTTGCGCCCGTATAATGTCCTGATCGACACCTCTTCCTGTCCACAACAGCCATGCGAGGCAGAGCTTATCGGATAGCTGGTCCGAATTCTTTGCCGCCAATTCAAATAGCTTCGCGGCAGCAACCCAATCTTGTGATAGGCCTCCCCCCCCCTCAACAGTCATGGCGGCCAAGTTGCTCTGGGCAGCTCCATGCCCTTGGTCGGCCGCCTTCCGGTACAATTGCATGGCGCGCGTCCCGTCCTTACTCACCCCCTTGCCGTGCTCGTAGCACAAACCCAGCTTGGAGTGTGCATCCGCATTTCCTTGGTCGGCCGCCTTCCTGTAACACTCTACGGCGCGTGCAACGTCCTTGCCCACCCCCTTGCCGTACTCGTAGCACACTCCCAGGTTGAATTGTGCATAATGATGCCCCTGGTCGGCCGCCTTCCTGAACCACTCCACCGCGCGCGCGTCGTCCTTGAGTACACCATTGCCGGTGTAGTAGAACCAACCAAGCTTAAACTGCGCTTTTACGTGGCCCTGTCTTGCGGCCTTCTCACACCAGCGAAAGGCCTCCTCCAAGTCTTGGGCAACGACCTTCCCATCATAATAGCACCGTGCAAGGTTCCATTGTGCTTTGCGGTCACCTCGTATGGCCGCGCCCAAAGGAAACTCACCGAGGTCCACCTTTAACATGTGTACCTTCCACTTTTGCGGCTAAAACTGCACGGACAAGAATGAATGAGCCCTTGGTTGCGACTCTGCATGTAAGCATCTGATGGCAGCTTCTGCTGAAAACATCCTCGGAGTACCAACGAGCTGGCTGCGAGTCCCGAGCTCGCGTTTATCAACAAGTGAGCGCTAGCAGCTGATAAAGGTCGCAAGAACTCAGAGCATGCCTCACTGGTAACTTGCCTATGCTTCATAAATGTGAAAAGCTGCAACCTTTCTATTTAGAATCCCAGAAACAAGAATGAAGTATCGACATGTTGGTCTAAACCTCTCACGGAAAACTCAATGCACATAGTTCTTTTCTATCCAAAGCCAGCCCAGCAAGCCAGATTGTGCTGCATTCAAAAAGGTATCAGCCTTCAGGTCACACGCCCGGCGCAATGATCCAATTGAAGCCGCGCAGGAGAGAATGTCTTGGAAACCGCACACTCAAGCACCGGAATCCCGGTCACCCATACGGTTCAAGAAATCTGACACAAGCCCAGGTTGACCAGATTTGTTTCGGACCCTACATTCAGATTTTGCCTGAACTACACAATATAGCAGACGGGAGGCCTCACCTGGAAAATGAGACGGGAAGAACGTCGTCGCCGCTTGTGCGGAGGAACGAAATGTTCGCCGGAATCAGAGCTGCCATGATGTCAAATGCATAAAAGTCAGATCTATGCTGAAGCACCGGACGATTGACGAGCGGACTCTTCCTTCTTCTTTCTTGTCACAGGAAATTAGGGGCACAAGGACCCCCGGCCCATTTCAATCACGACATATCTGGCCCAAAAGATTATGACCCAGGGACCTCCGAGGGGCCTTCTGATATCTTAGGCAAGAGGGTACATCAAAAAAGGGAGGTTCCATTAATGTCACTTGTACGACTAAGCACTTGAGACAGGAGAAGTACAGAAGGTTCCAGATAGTAGCTGCCAGCTGAAGCAAAGCTAACAAGTTCTGAAGGACGCAGATTAATCCCACGTTTGTCCTATCTTACGAAAGGGCGCTCGAAGTTTATTCGCCCTCAATCACAACGTGCAATGCACGATCAACTTCGGCTCCGGCTTGAGGTCATGTTCCCGCAGACCATATCAGTTGCATGCAAGGCAGGTGGACCATCTTAAAAGTTACATATGGACAGGTATCTCTCAAGCGGGACCATCAAGCCAGAAGCTGAAGCATCAAGTGGGCAGGCCCGCCTGTAACCGCTTACCTGCGACGAGCAACCCTGAAGCTCGGCAGGCTTCAGATGGAACTCCACAAAGAGTGGGCTATTTCGGCTGGTCGGTTATTGGCTGCTTGGGGCTATATTGAGTGCGTTTTTAGGACAAGACCTGCAAAAAAGGAAACCAAAAGTTCAAGGATTGGCCAAAGAGTCCATGAACGAAAATACGTGTTCTATTAGAGCAATCTCTTCATTGGGAAAGCAGTGAAGAGACTAGTCGCGACTTCAAAATCAATCAGAAACGAGCCATAAAGGAGAGAGTACAGAACTTAAAGTATAAACTATAGATCCTCTGCCAACTGCCAACATTGAAACTTTGATACCGTCAGACGCAGTAAGGACGACACACTCGTCCAATGAAGCCTGAGAAGGATCAACAGAATCGGTTCACGGGGTCCGAAACTGCAAACCCTCAAAAGGTTCCACAAAAAAAATTCGGTGATGGTGGCCAAGTTGCATATGCCAGGGACACACAAGGAGAACCAAACACGACCAATTCGAAAGCAGGAAAAAAACAGTGTTTGCATCCAGTGAGTCACATCAGGAGTTTCTTTTATGCTGAAAAGCGTTATGAAATAATGCAAGCTTCTCAGACAAGAGCCGGACAATGAAAGAAGAACCAGACGTAGTCCTGACAGCACACGTCACCAGGATTGATTGACGGCACAACAATCTGGAGATTTTGGAAAAAAATACACAGGGCCTGAATCAAACAAGCCTCAGGATTTAGACTGTACCCGTCCAGACGGGTTCGTGTACCCATAGAAGCTTCAGAAGAATTGGCTAAAGCTTCTCACCGATGGGAGTATGTGAGGGGAATCCGTGCACACGAGAGACAGCGGCCCTCTTTCAAACATCAGCAGGACAATGTACAGGTGTCTGCGTAATGGAAGTGGGAGTCAGGATTGACAGTGAGCGAGGTATCCTGGCGGGAGTGAGATCACTTTCCGATCGACCTCTGCCAGTGGCACACTATCGAGGATGAAAGATTCTGAAAGTACGAACACACAATTAGGCGACGAATCAAATGCATTCCTGGGACGTTTTCAAGAGGAAGGTGTTTCAGTTTCGTTGACGACCTAGGCTCATCAACGACCTGGGTCCATGAGCCAGGCCGTTTTGAGTTCAACCAATTTCAAGTTTGAACCCCGCTTTTGTGACGGAATGCGCGACATGCCGTCACTGCGCCTTGCTCCGAAAACAGAAGTGGACAGGCGGAAGGAATACGTCTGCAGGCATACGTCTGGCAGCTGAAGCCGTTCGTGGGCTTAAGGGACCCAAACAGTAAGAGATAAGTACTAGGAAGGCATTCATCAGACAAGCTCGGGTTACATCACCGACAGTCTTTCATAAACTTTGAAGAAGAAGTGCGTTCTCGCGCTCGGTTTCTCAACGGGCAGTTTTTAAAATTCGCACCTTTTGGTATCTGCACCATGCCATGCCTTTTACCCGACTCCCAACGAGAACTCTTTTCCTGCTTTGTTCTGAGCAAATTTTACCCAAGCCGAAGAAGCAGATTGAGAACCAGGCACGACTCTGACGGCGGGAAACGACAGAAAAATCGACCTCCAGGACCCTCACCTTAATGGAAGAGTATAGGAGCCGGAGTACGGTTGTCTTGATGATTGTACCTCAGGCGCCAATATAATCCCGGCTTTGCATATAGCAGCTCACTTAGGGCCTGCACGTAAACCAAGGTATTTGAATCCCTGGAGTTACCGCTTTATTATCAAGCGGTTGAGCAATAACCTGGGTGGCGGTTAAAGAGGAAGAATGTATCTGAGCCGCCCTAGCTCCACCCCTGAAGAAGAGAGAGACAAGCTACAACAGAGACGAGCAATGATGATTTAGAGGCGGCACGTAACGAGGTTGGAGAGTAGTGCAACGAATCTTTGCCAGATAGATAGAAGCAACACACTCTTCTTTTATGTGCGGTTATTGAGATTGAGCGAGCTTTCCTCCACCTGTCCTCCCGTTCTTGGATTGCAAGCCTCACGCTCTACACCAATGCAAGGATCTTGTCAGGGGAGAAGAAGATGTCAGCTTAAATATCAACCCCAAGTCCTGATGCCTACCTGGATCCCCATCCAACAAGCAGTCCATTCAAGTCTCCTTTCGCTGTAAGCGCATGAAATGTTCATAAGCGATTCGCAAATTCTGAAGCTTTCGTCTCACCTGGCGCCTCTCCCAGAAACTTGGAATCGATAGCCCTCAACGTAATTTCAATAAGACAAAATACATACTGCTGAAACTGTAGCGCTGGAACTGCCAGGTTTAAAATCTGCAAAAGAAGACGAGAAGTAAATCACCGGTATAGTGGCCGCGATGTTAGGAGCAATATTTCATGGCCCCGGAAGCTGGCCATACGTTCCTATAGAGGCTCTATTCGAAGCCCCTGTGGTGTTAAGGCACAGCACAATGATTGGAAACAGACTGTAATTGACGTTGGCAGATGAAAGATGATCGCCTTGCAGTCACTGCGGCTGCCGGGACACCAACTGTGTTCAATTCTCTGAAAACCCTTTAAGTCGATGTAAAAGGGGCACAGATATCTGAACATTGCTAGCTTGCGCATACATGTCCGTGCTTTGAATCCATGACCTCCAAGAATGCCTACCAGGATTCAGCAGCTTGTGAACAGGAATTGCTATCAATATTGCCTCTTGATAGAATCTCAAAGGCTGGATCAGGCTCGGATTTGCACAATTTAAGCGAAAGCGCTGCAAGTTCTCCAAAAGACAAAAACGGACACCGTGAATCTGGACCCAAGGTGCGACCTTTCAACCAGGAAACACGCATTGGAGGACCTGCTTGACTACAGCTCAACTACTCCATCAGGAACAGCATCTGAGTTGATCCATGTATCAACCGGGGTCTGCGCAAATCGATTCCTTGTCGAAGTTGCTTCCAAATGCTAGGTGTGATGTACAAAGTCACTGCAGCCCCTGAAGGCACCACTTCGCTGGAGCCAAGACGTTAAAAAAATGCATACCTGGATACCTGAATCAATTACTTGTCTACTCATAGAACTTGGAAGAGTGCCCCATCAGGTCATTCTTTTGACTTACTTCCGCGCAGCACTACAGCATGATGGATAAAGAGAGAATGGGAAGCACGTAGACAAAGAATCCAGAAACAACTTCTGTGTACCCTCCTATCCTGACATTCTTTAGTTGAATTTCAACAAACCGCAGGAGGGTTTAGCCAGTGGAGGTACCCAAAACCTAAAGAGGATATCTTTTGTGGGCCGCCCGCGGAATGAAGAAATGACATCGTGAGCTCCTACCTTCAAAGGCTCTTGTCAAGAGATACACAATTCAACCGGGACAGGAAAGACATGGCACCTTCGCGCCAAAGTGACCAGGAAGAGTTCGTTGCCGCCAGCAAGAAGAGTTTTTGTGAGACTGGAGGCAGGAGTCAGATCCACCTCCTGACAGAAGCACAGTCTGGGCGTTGAATCAACAACATTCCTCACACCAACCTCCGAAATTGGACACGCTGCGGCTATCAAGCCTCCAATGAACATGAAAGCGAGCTCTCAGGCACCGTGTGCTAGCGCCAGCGATATTGTCGCACCTATCACAACACCACGATACCTACAGATGCAAAGTTTGTAAAGCAGGGTGTCACCTGTGCCTAAGGGCTCACCTGGTGCATGAGGACTGACAGCCGCCAGCTCACCAGCTCACTTACATCCAAATAAGGTAGGTGAGATCCCTTAGGCCCCTTCCTTCGGTAAAAAAGAATACTGCCTGCAAGCAAGAACAGAAGAGCAGAACGAATTGCTTCCTTGATGTGATGCTGCTCTCTTGACCTGCCAAAAACAGGCTTTTCAGCTCTCCGCCTCTAAGTTCTTCTACTTAAGAATCTGAGCGCCTGCCAATAAGGTTAAATCACCGGTAAAACGGTCGGATTGTAAATAACACCATCACAATATGATGAGCACACAGCATGAGCACAGCATTGCAGGGCAGCCTGGGGTTGGTGCAGGGGGAGTGGCCTCCAGCTACCTACATAGCAGCAATAGCTCCTTTGACCGGTGATTTGTTTACACTGTGCCGGTAAGTCTGTCGACCGGGCCCTCAGGCCCTCAGCTCAGGGTGCACTATAGATACCGGTTACATTCTTAACCGGCTTGCTGGTGGCGGACAGTTTCTGCCCCGGGCACTAATTGGTCGAGAGGTCACTGCACGTGCGGCGGCCGCCGTGCGCATGTTTGTGCGCCCGGGCGGCCGCGGCACTCATGGCTCGGCCATCATCACGTCGTTTGCTTCAAAGGGGAGAGCGGCCTTCAAGGGCATCGTGTCAATACACTTTTGCAGTGGTGCACTGAACTCCGGTTTAAAAACCGGCTTCCAGGGGGTCCAACTGAAGGCCCATGAGCATCTAAAACCGACCTCCAGGGGGGGTGCCTCTCTAGTCGAAGTTTTGACCCCTAGTAGTACAATATCTGTAACTGACCGCTTCCACCCCCTCACCTTTGATCTGGCTTGCAAAACGCTTTAGGTTTTACTGTAACTCAGGTTAGAACCAGGTGCCTTCAAGAACTAGACACATACGTATAGCCCTAACTGAGAAATTTTGGTTTCCGTTGACGGACCGTTGACACAGGATTCTTGTTGGGGGTCTACGCTGCCGGAGAAAACGACCCCAGAAACGTCTCTCTTCTTGAAATAGCCCCCCTCCAAAAACTTCAACGCCTTGAACGAACTTCCATAACTCCGCCCAAAAGTGAAGTTGGTGAGGGAAAAGCAGAACCGGCTTCCATACCCACTCGGACAATTTCGGGTTTTACTCAAAACCGGCTTCCATGCCCCCCTCAAAACTTCGAAAAACCGGAGTTCAGTGCACCGCTATAAAGGTGTTTTGACACGATGCCTTGATTTGGCAGGCAACCAGACAAGAATTATTTTAAGCACTTGGTACGCCACAGTTGGCCGGCCTGGCCGAGCTTTCAAAGCAAGGCTCGGGTTTACACATGTTGTGGGCCCTGTAGATTAGCTTGCGCGCGGCACACACCATTGCCTGTGGCGCGCGGGCAAGTTCGGGGCGCCCTTTCAGAGTCGCACCCAAAAGTATCAACATGCATCGGCAGACAGCAGAGAAAAGCAGAAGGCTGCGCGCAATCATATTTCTCCGACGTGTTGCGATCTTTCGAGGACCTGATTCAAATATATATCACTGGGAGACTGGTACACCTTTTCTCCTTTGGTACTCCTTTGCAACTGCTTACGTTCAGAGTATTTCAGACAGTGGACTTCCGTTTTCGGGGCGGCCCTGCGAGTTCGATGAGGGGTTTGTCCAAAGCCTTTCAGCACCCTCAGGACGCAGATTTAAGAAGATAACGCTAAACTAGTGTTGATGTATCGAGCAATCATCACTTTCGAAGGGCAGAATACTTAGTACCTCACTGGTGATACGCCCTTGATCTTCCGAAATTTTCCGAATTCCTCCTTCCATCACTCAGTATCAAGTACAACGTATTAAACACTGCTTGCGTCCACATAGAATCGTTTCGGCATCTTGTTTGCTGGTCCCCTTTTACATTCAAAACTGGACAGGTAATCTATTAAACAATGTGTATCGTCTTCCGACGGCTAAAAGTCATTCCGCCGCTTTGCACGGCCTGGCGGGTGATCGCGAGGCCGGACCATCGCGCTTTTGTCAAGCGCTAGAAAGCCCAAGTCCTAAAGCCCTTTAAACCTTCATCAATCAGTGTATGAGTACGATTCAAGAGCTGTCCACTATAATGGACGGGGAAGCGGACATGACTTTCGGGGCACGCTCAAAATTGGAGGATCCCCTTGAGAATTCTCGTAGAACAGGAAGACACGTGGCGAAGGGGTGAGCCACGTGAGGGGGCGGCTCCAGGGGAGCGCTGGGTTCATCTGGCCGAGGAGCATTCCCGGTATAGAGCGGGCCCAAAACGTATTACGAACTTTTTAAAGAGGAGAAGCCATCTGGCAACGAACGAGACCGACAAGAAAGGGGACCACGTGACGGCTGACGAAGATGTGACGGTCGAATATGGCTCAGCGATTGAGGCTTGTCATAGCTGTGCACTTACGGTTAGCTGTGTCTCTGCAAAAACATAAGCCTAACGAGTGCAAACGAGAGTGCTCCCCCACTGAGAAAGGGCTTCTCCATATGGTTCGTTCGTCCATGTTCCTCGTCGGTTTCTCAACCAGACCCTTCGTCCCGTCCGTCCGGAAGGAGCTTTTTCTGCGATCAGCTTTGCAATCAGCATTTTTTTGAAAAAAAGTTTCATAATCCAATCCAGGTGAGTCAGGCTTTTTCGTAAACCTTCTCTGAGGAACTGGCAAATATGACCCACAGATGCTGGGAGCGCTGACTCAAAGCTTTGTGTTCGGAGCGGATCGGAGTACGGACCCCGCTCTCAGGAGGCCGTTGGAATCGGTGTGCTGTCTGGTCAGAGCTTTATCTGTGCCAACTACTCGTGGAAAGCATACTATATAAGTATCCAAAAGAATTACACGAACTTAGTGGCTTAAGAGAACCATCCTTACACACCAACTGCGGACACTGTCGGAAAGTCGATCGTTCTGTTTGACAGTTCTACGGCCTACCTCACTCTTCCTATATTCGTTCCTTTCCTCCGTCCGTCATCTCGCGACCACCTTCCAAGCCCGAATTTGACAATCGAGGGTGCTTCGAACAAGAGCTCTCACAAAAGCCATTACGCGCGATGCGGCCGCGGGTATCAAAGTTGACCGGAGCGTTTACACGTGCATTTTGAAAGGCGCCAAGGGGCCGCTTGCTGCTTGAACCCGCCTCTCCGGGCTGCATCTGTTCTTGCAAAGACTGGGTTAGTCTCGCCAGCACTCGGTTCACCATTTACGTCCGCCCGCCAACTACAGGGATGTTGAACGTCAGATCAGTTCGTTGAGCTAACTGCACAATAGTTGCTAGGCGGCCGATCTCATCGGCTGCGGAGCCCCTCGACCCAGGTCCTCACATGTCTCAGGCTCTGTGCAGGCCGTCTTATTTGCGGCTCATGATCAGCCGCTGGAGCTGCTTGTCGATCCACCTGGCAACATCGAGTTGAGGATGTTGCCATGTTTTTCGATTGATTCGGCAGATCACGAGATGGACCTTTCTGCCTTTCATGCAAACGTGGGTTGCTCTCCTTCCGTAGGCTTTCAGCTCCGCTGCCTTCATTCGGCCGACGGTAAGATGATTCGCGTGACTAGCGAATTGTGTTGGAGAAGAACTTGCTGCAAGAATCTGTGTCCGCGCTCGTCGGTTCTCGGTTCTCGGTGCTTTGAGTGTGAAAGGTTCAGGCGATGAGCAACCGGCTTCCGTGCCAGTGCTATCCTACAACCTCTTCTCAAAGCGGTTACGTATCTAGCAGACGGACGACGCACAACGCTTACCGGTACTGCCTGCCACTCTCTCGGTTGCGTCTTAATCCTTTGAGCTTTCTGACCCGGATCACGTTTACGGGCCGGGTACTCAGGTTAGTGTAAACGGCGGTAGTTTTGCCCCTGGTTTTCTTTCTCCGGCCGGCTTCCTATAACGCTCGCCACCTCCCCGCGTCCAGAGATAGTTTTAAGTTCGTTCCAATAAGGTCGAGAGAGGAGGATTTGGTCTTAGCAGAAATTACAGGGGTTCTGATTGAGTTGCACTTCACTTATCATGAAGAGGTCCCCGTAGTACTGCCGATATCTTGGAGTGCGCTCAACCACTGTTCGTCACTTAAAAGACGGCGAATTCAAAACGAGTCTGAATAAAAAGTCCTACTGTTGGACTAACCATGCCACAAAATTTGAATCAACCTGATTTGGTAGTCGGTACCCACTAAATATAAGTCCCTTTTTGATTGGCGTTGAAGTTCTCCTCGCTGCGTGCATCGAAAACTGGTGCTTTATGAGGGTCTTATTCTCTCCGTAGCCCCTTTCGAAGGCTATTAGTGACACGTGGAAGGCGCGCAAAAGCCTCAAGTCGCCAACCAGAAGACGAAAGCTTCGGCGCGCTTCTCCTACTGCCGGAAACAGTTCTGGCGGAATCCTGGACCAACTGTATAGTCCAGTGAATATATAAAGGGAAGGGACGGCGGCGTTCAGCTCTCAGGTCCTGAAATGCACGGGGACGATGAGATTGCCGTCTATGCATCTCGTCGCGTACGGCGACTTTTTCCAAACAGCATTGTGGCCTTGAGAACATTCAGTTGTCATCTGACCATTGGACCTCTCTGGGCCACTGACGCTCCTTTGTAAGACGCCCGGCGGACGCTAGCTAGGATAGTGTTCGCCGTTCTATAGCTACAGTTTCCAATCTAGTTCGTTGATTCGTGTCTGCAGCTGGAGTTCCTCAGTGAGGGCGCGGGGCTAACTCAATGCGTCTCCCTCTAGAGGAAGGATACGCATGGCCATTCTGTATCTATGTTTGATTCTCCAAGTGTGACAAGACTTTCTACATGTAGAAAGAAGAAGAGCTGCGCGCCATCTGGTCCGTCACGGTACGTTCACACAGCACACGGCCGCCGCACGGACATGATGCCCCGCGCAGCATGCGGCGGAGCCGCGTAGGCGCGCCGCGCTGCTAAGGGCCTAGCAGGCTGGGTTGTTCTGACAAACATAAATTCGCATGCACCATGTGCATACAATAATCTACGGATTCTGAATGCAGTATTGATTCATTGGTCGGGCAAATCATGCAATGTACTATGAAGGGCGGAAACGACGGTCGAGTCGCGGCTGCGCCGCGACCGCCGACGGTTCGGCATACCCGGCGTCCCGGCCAGAGCTTTCGCAATGATCCCGTCACTACCGCAACTTGGCAAGCTGAGGCAATGATGCTGGCTATTATCCTCGGAGCCTGCCTTTGGTGCGGAAGCTGCCGGCAGGCTGTCCGCCCACAAGCCAGCACGGCGGTTGGCAGCAAAAGACCAATGTCATTTGCATTTCAACCTGATTGTATGCACTTTAAGAGATTACGAAAAAACGTACTATCTCAAGCTTGCGTCCAGCCTACGTTATGCCAATGGCACATGCATGCGATCAGCGCCGCGCTGATTTAGCCTGCGGAACCGGCCACGACTTTATTGATGGAAATGTAGAGACTCATCGGAAAGCTGGGCATACTGTAACCTTGGAAAAATCGTGCAACTGTGCGGATGTCTGTACCGTCAATCTTTCATATTCTTCTCTACGTTCTCCTAGGTACTTAAATTACCGTATGGCATCGCCGAAGTGGAAGTTTATGGCGATGCCGGCACCCGCTCTTACGTGTCCTCTTAGCAAACCGTGCCGAGCGGCCCTAAAACTTCCGGCCCGTACTCAGCGGAACACTCTTTCCAAACCGCTCAAGAGCGGACATCCTTGAAATTGGTCACCGCTGTTCCAAACCTACACCTTGCCCCCACCCAGCGCCACCGTGACCCCGAGGAAATAAATAGTCTCGCCGCCCTGGCCTCCGCTCACTTCGGCCCCCCAATTGGCGCCACGTGCTCTCTGTAGACTGTGGCCAGCCCTGCCTGTCGGCCGTTCCGCCGCCTCAATCGGTCTTCGTGACACCGAGCCGCGCTCAAGCAACCAACCGGGCCGTGGTCAAACGGGCTGCCACGTGTGCACCGATTTTTTTCGTCGACGCATGGCCCGCGGCTTTAACGGGCGCCCACCGAGCGCGCCGTTGTCCATCTTTCCTGCTAGGATTAAGAGCGAGCGCCGAAAGTCGCACTTTCTTGCTTGGGCCGTGCTTTGGATCTGGAGAGGTCCTGACCGCTGTGCTGGAGGTGCAGCGTTTTTCTTTGCGATCTGTTCGATGCGAAGTTCGTCGGTTGCGTTCCTCCTCTTCAATCATCTGATCGATAAGAAAAGTAACGGAACCATATCAGACTCTAATCTGGAGCGAATAGACGACCATATATATCGGGACTTTTATTCACAAGGGAGGGTTGCTCTGAGATCTGGCCTGCCCACCGGGCCGGCGCGCCTTCGACCCAATTTGAACGGAACCGAAAAAGGAGCATCTTTGCTCCGAAAAGGCGGGATACTCTTTGAAGCAAAGCGGCACCAGAAGCGTTGTTTCCTGAGTCGACAGCGGTTTAGACGTACGTGTCACCCCGGAGGCAAATTGAACCGCTTAACTTTCTTCTTCTGCAGCGCTGGGCGCCAACGCGAACTTTTTCCACATGGAGAACACCGGAAAAACTGCCGCAATTGACCACTGCGCACTGTATCACCTAGCTATTGCGTCTTCAAAGTATCGTCTAGGCTGTTCGCTAAGAGTTGCTCTCTGATGTTTTGAACTTAGCAGTTTGTCGGCCAAGTTCTGTGATTGACTCTGATACCGAAGTTGTCAAAAGACTCGACTCCGGAAATTAATGCTATGATCAGGAAGCGCCGATGAATTGGTGCACCGTGTTTCGGCAGTCAACATGATTTTGTCCCACTTAAAAAGACCGGAAACCTTGCCCCGTAACTAAGTTCACCCGTTCACCCGCGCAGCCGTCGGCACCCCCCTTGTCCCGGAACCAGAACGGGGGGCTTGAAACCAACAGACCTTTCGTCCTCAACCTTGATGAGTGGACAGGCATGTGATAGTTTAGAACGACTTCGCATTAGAAACCTTGTGACATCCTAGGTCGATGGAGGAAACTCGTCTCACCTCAAGTACAGAGAGCAATCTGTGTGGCCGCGGCCGCGGCCGCGGCCGCTCAGCCTGTTACCGGCGCCGAGAGCGCTGGTCTCCCCTGTTCCCCCCACCTGTCTTGTTCGTCCCGGTTGTTCTCTTGTTGATGACGGCCACTTCGATGGGCTTCAAGCTGCACAATAGAAACGGACCCGCTTTGCAGCCAAATCTATGAGTCAAATTTTGGATAGGAAAGGAATCTGCTTGAGTTTTGTGCGATTGAAGACGCCTTGTGGAAGGAGCTGGTGAGACATCCTGTTCAACCCAATCAGGAAACGCTTCATGTCCTGGAATTGTCAAGAGTATTCGGTCATATACAGAGACGCGGGTGATATTTGTACCAGAAAGCTATACAGAAGAAAGAGGCGACTTACAAAGCGGCTTCCTCAACGATGACAAAGACTGTAATTCACATGAGACAAAACTTGAGATCGGCAGCCAATCAAGCAATCTTCCATTTGCGGATCTTACGTACGATTATGCTTCTTTCAGAGAGGAAGACTGACAAACCGCCTCACAAAAAAAGGGATGTTTGCCTTCGCACATCGATGGCTGGCTGAGAGAAAATTCCGCGCCGGGTTCGGTCTTGTCTAAAGCAAGTTGTCCCTGAGGTTGGAAAACTTTGCGACTTCAAGACCGACAGCCGGGCGGAAGCCCACCTTCTTGTCGTATAGTATTCGAAGTGGTAAGCCCTTAAAGAGGGCGTCTACCCACGTGGTACTCCGGCGGTCCCTTCGCAGCAACTCCACATCTTGTGTCGCCAAAAATTTGGTCACGTGGTTCCAGATTTAGCGACCAAACTACCGGCATACGGGCTAGTTGGTCGCCGAAGCGTGACGGGTCCCAGGACGCCCCCTTAAAGATTCTCCGGCTTCTCCGCGGCGGGCGGCGCCTGGCGGCCGCGCGCCCCCGCGGCGCATCCAGCCTGGCAGGGCAGGCGGGGCCGGGCCGGAACTTGCCTTAAACGAAGCGTTCCATTCCGGTAGTCCGCCAGGCGGTGCGGCAGCGGACCGCCGGAGTCCGGACACATGTACCTGCGACCGAAGACGTCGTGTGAGCGTCCGAACGAGGTCTGGCGTGTGCGTCTAGATTCTGCGGACTTGGTGTTGACTTCTTGTTGGAAATGAGAAATGTAAGATAACCTAAATCTCTTCCCCGTCCTTTCTTGTTAGCAATTAGAATTTTGAATTAACCTGAACTTGTTCCCCTTCCCCGAACGAGTCTTTTCCAGGGCGTGCTCTTCTCCAAATGCCCCAGCGAACAAATTCGGCTGCAGCAGACTTGTGGGCATCCGGGTTGCACTTTCAAAGCTTGAAGAAGCTGAAACCGGTCCCGAATGTTCAACGATTAATCTTCAAGTTGAACTGGGTGCCGCATCTTCAAAGATGAGTGTACAGGAAAGTGATCGTCAAGCTGAACTTGGTGCCGCATCTTCAAAGGAATTGTAGAGGCAAGGAAAGGACAAAACACAGGAAGCGAAGACTGTTTACCCCACCTCCTTTGTCTGAAAAGTCCAGTCCCACAAGCGCGCTTGCCTGCGCTCGTGTGCGCGCGCTCGCGCGCGCGCAGTCGTGGTGCGGCAGCCCAGCCCCTCATTGGCACCGGGGTGGTTATCCAAAACTTTCCTGGACCGGTGTTATACTTTCCGGCGATCCGTCTCTTGCTGACCGTCTGACCCGCCGAAATCCACTCTGCAAAGTCAACAGACGATGCCATCAGATAGGATCCACTTCAAGACGGGGCACGAACGCTCTCAATAATTTCTCCCTTGGACGTCTTGTCTTCTCGAGGACGCTGCTCGCTTTGAGATCGTCGTCAGGTTAAGCTGGCAAACGCCTCGTCGAGACTCGAGTCGAATGCTTTGCAGAACTCTGGCAATTTTTCAAGCCCATGGGAAATTTGACGGACCCGGTTCACCAAATTGATTGCGATACACGTGGTCTCACGGACTGAATAGGGCAGGCCTGTCAGGATGCAACGTAGCGAACATGAAACGAGGCATAGAAGCGAGTAAGCATAGGGCCGCTCGACACCCCAGCCCTTACCGTGCGGCTGGTAGCATGATTTGGCAAAGAGGTTTCCGGCAATCGGGAAGCGAGAAAGAATCGAGCGGGCTCAGTCAGCCGTTCAGTCGTCAGCTACCCCTCAGTCGGAGTTGCTATTAAGATTCGAATATCTAGACAAAGAGTTTTGTGCCCCAACCTCGACATAACAAATGGCAGTCATTACTCACGGGTCTACAGCTAGTTGAAATGCCGATTGACGAGGATATAGTAGGTAAAAGGCTGTCTCACTTCCAGTTCCTTATCACCATAGACCGTCGGCTTTTGGGCGCGGCCGCGGCCGCGGCCGCCCAGCGCGTCACTGGCACCAAGGGCGCTGGTCTCACCCTTCTCCCCGACCAGTCTTATCCGTCCCGGCCCGTCTCTTGCGAAATGCTTCTTCTCTGCACGGAATGCTTCTCACGCTGCATAGAAGGAATGGATCACGTTTGTCGCCCATCTCACGAGGTGGAAGTAATTCTCAAGAAGGTCAGTCGTCTGACTTCTCTTTGTAATCGAAAGACGACGATTGGAATCGGTTCATCGGACAGCCGTCCAACCGGGTCAGATAATGCGTCGAATTTCTGAACGTTTAGACTCTGTGGCCAGTATCTACAGACGTCAGAAGAATTATCGTTTAAAAGAGGTGCGCTTCCTGATCTGCATGAAAAACCAGATTAGAAGAGCCAACGACTTCTTCAAAGCCATCGAACAGAAAATCCCTGCAGGTACTTTGAATGTGTACGCCACTGTAGAGGACACGACTGTTCAACCCCCTCACGAGGGTTGGGAGCAGAGTACTTCTCGGTTGCTCTCGCATTAACTCCGTTGACCGATAAAAGGTTTTGGGGCGGGGGTTCTGCCCTGCCGAAACCGCTGTGCCTGAGATCTTCTAAAATACAACGGACGGACCGACAGCTAAGCGGAACCTCACCTTCCTGCCGTCCAGAGTCCAAGCGGTCAACCCTTGGAGAACTCTATGCTCGACCGGTCCGCTACCGTTTCCGGCCAGCGCTTGTACCAGCGGATTCCGTTTCTCCCGTTCCCTGAGGAGGTCGTCCGCGCCCAGAGCCTGTATCGTTCTCTAGATTCGGTATAGTAAGCTCAAGTTGTAGTAACTGGGACGGGTAGGGTTAGTCTGTAGTTAGGGTGGGTACGGGTGCGGAGCGGGTGATTATATGGGTCTGGGTGTTTTATTTTAGCTTCCGTTTTACTATAACGTGAGCTTACTCCTGAGTATTCTAGAGAAGTTTGGAGTCTGTCCCCAGTTGTGCACCCGCACTGAGACACAAGGAGGGCAACCGGTCATGGCCTGTTCAAAGTCTTTGACGACAGCAGGATCTGTGAAGGCACTGAAATTCGACGCACTGTCAAAAAATGAAAGCAACATCCTTTCACTGTCGCTTCTTTTACTTGAGCGACACTCATTTCGACACTCATGTCTAGAATCATTTCCTGTCCACTATTGGACCTGCTCACAGATACCTGCCGGGAGCTTTTGGCGACGACTTTCCACTTTTTCTTGTCCAGTCTCCAATGAGATTATCGACAGCAGGCAGCCGCCGGGAAGTGAATGCTCAAATTCAGAGTAATACAAGATCCACGGACTCCGCATTCAAGGTACCGGAAAAGAGTAATCGACACACCAGCTCGATTCATTAGAGACAAAAGCGGACAGCGCAAACAGCGACGGAGGAACTTTGGCCCACCTCTCGTTCCGTAAGGAGACTCCCCGCGCATGTTCGCGCATGCGCCCGGCCCGTTATCGGCACCGAGGGAGCAGATCCGTCACCTCCCCAGGACCAGTTTTATCCGTCCAGCTCGCCTCTTGTGAACGTCTGCCCGCCGGAATCCACGCTGCAACGTGAGATAGGAGAGGGATTGGATTGCTTTCAAAAGAAGAAGGGGCAAGAAGGCTTTCTGAAGAGCTCCTCCCGTAGACATACCCCTCGTCCGACCCCTCTTGTGAACCGGTCTTATCCTTCCCAGCCCGTCTCTTCCTGAGCGTCTGTTTCGCCATGATTCATGCTGGAGGGCAACACAGACGAGGCCAAGACACTCGGATCTATTGATTTCGATGATTCTGATTTCTCTTTCCAGCTGGAAAGTGTTTCTCCTCGCAGACGCTGCGCGCAGCTGGACCTCAGGACTGGAGTGGAGACTTGAGGAATTGCAAATCCCACTTTCTCGTGTGCTGAACCAAGTTTAGTCGCAAGCCTTTCTAGTCGGCGCCGGAAAGAAACTGAGTTGGTTTTGAGGATGCTGGGCCATGACTGACCCCTCACCCCAGGATTCAAGCATTGTGTTGGCGATTATTGGACAACATTGAAAGAGCACCTGAAGTGTCGCTTGGAAATCGCCCTGGAGTAACGTGACAGGGCCAGGTTTCCAAGAAGATGGTGTGTTGCTGCAAGGAGTGCTTGAAAACCTTCCACAAAACACAACTTATATTGCAAATATATGTAGCGAAACCCAACAATGTAGCAGTGAACAGACAACACGTGGTTAGACTATACGGCCCCTGCCCTCAATAGCCTGTCATTAAGCAATGCAGCTTCTTTTTGTAAGCTCTTACAGACAATTAGTGAACAATCAACAGTTGTACATATAGTGGAATTAAAGATAACACCCTTCTGCCATGCATTGATCAAGAGAATGCAGTTACAGTGGCACCGTGCAGGCACTGAGTAACTAACTGGGTAGGAGAAGGGTTCTCAAGAAGGTTTTGTGAGCTAGCAGGAAGCAAAAGACAGATTCAAGCTTAAGTCAATTCAGCATAGCCTGCCATTGGAGAAACATGACGCAGCATTGCTGGCAGCTCCTGCCTGTCATGATCTAATGTTGCTCAAACGATGAGATGCATGTCAATTGAAAACCCTAATTCATTTCGACAGAATCGTCTGAATCTTTTTGAGCAGAGACTCCTTTCTGCAGGCTTCCCCAGTCAGCATAGGCTGGACGCTAATGCCAGGCGAGCTCAAGACTATCAGCAGCGGGGACGAGAAGACGGTTGTTGGCACCGATGCGACGGACAATGTGTGGCTGTTCAACGGTGCGACATGGGACCAGGCCCCCGGGAAAATGACCCAGGTATCAGTCGGGCTGAGCGGCATGTGGGCGGTTGACAAGGCGAACAAGCTGTACTATTGGTAAGTACTAGGTTACGGACCTGGTTTGAGGCGGATTAAGTCAGTTGAGTTGCCATAACCCGGGTTCCACAGGCAACTGGCTATCTGTCAGTCGGGATGAGCAGCATGTGGGCGGTTGACAAGGCGAACAAGCTGTACCATTGGTAAGTACTTGGTTACGGGCCTGGTTTGATGCAAACTAAGCCAGTTATACGTTAGTAAGTCCAAGCGTGGATCCTCAGGCAACATTGACCAATTGCAGTCAGGATGCATTTTGCCTTCAAGTATCTCCCTAGGAGGCCTATGGGGACAAGTCCTCCTACTAGCGAAGCACAGGAAAGGTTTCGGTGCTGACTAGACCCAGTTACGAGTGTACCTGACCAGCTTTCAACCAGGATTCGTCTGAACGTTGTAGAAAGATAACTAACGAATTCTAACCCGTTCTGCTTAACGGCGGGTTCTCCCTGCGATGCGCGCAGGGACGATGGCCAACAGAACTTCGTGGAGCTGAAGACTGGCGTAGCTGTTACCCAGGTGGCGTCCGGGCAAGACGTTTACATTTTGGATACCCAGCGCAACATTTTCAAATACCAAGGCGATGGTAAGTTACTATCTCGACATGCGAAATGGGCATACACACCCACACAGGAAGCTGCTTTCGTTCCTAACCAGGTCTGGTTTAAAGGTCTCGAACCAGCTTTTGTCGGGTAGAAGGGCATCTAACCTAAGGCCTAAGAAGGTTCATGTAACAGTCGTTTTCTTCGATCTGCGCGGCTTCTTCGATGGTATCCTGTAGCAACCCACCTCTGGGCCAGAACGGACCCACTCTTTTGCGACTCTTTTCCGCCCCGTTGTAGCAGCTCATTCTCCTTGCCCTCATTCAGAAATGGTTTTTAGCGTTAATGCCAACTGAGACCAAAGCCCTTCAAAGACCACAGTCACCAGCAGATTCCCGTCCCCCTTTCCATTGTGACAGAGTGCCACCCTCCTCGCCGATTGATCTCGAAATCCCTCCTCTTTCGCTCTGTCTTCAGTTTCCAACCAAAAATCAGCGGAGCGTAATTAGAGACTGTTTTAGATGCTCTTCGTCCAGCCTGATCTCTTACTTGCTGGTCACAGAAGCATCAACCAGGTCCACGTTAAAGCGAAACCCTCCTGTGCGCGTGTGCATGATTCAGAGAAGTGGATCCAGTTGGACGGCAAGCTTGATTCAATCGACACGAGCGATTACGGGGACCTGTGGGGGATTCAGGTCGGGGAGTTGAAAAGGGCGCACCGCCGCATTAACGGGGGCTGGGTCTATGTCCTGGGGCCAGACAACCGGGACACTCTCAAGCAGGTTTGCATGCCCGGTTCAGCCCTCGGGTCAAGCTTGAAACAACATAGGTCGCCTGAAACGATGTCACAGGAAGGTTTCGGTGCTAGTAGGTCTGGTTAAGAGGTTTTTCAACGAGCTCTCAACCATCGTTGTCTGGCAGAAGAGGATCTGGTCGGGACCTATTCAGGTCCAATAACGATGGCTTTTCTTTGTGAGTGTATGGGCTTGAAAGGACGACTTAGCTTTCAAGTGCCTTTCGAGGGGCCGGTGCATGTACTTTGAGTGCTGACCTTCTCAAATTCTGCTGATCTCGATGGAATTTGATGAGACATGGTGAAACTTGTGAAGTGGCATACGACGTGTCACTCGGTTTGACAGAATGCCCTCTCCTGAGAATGTAGTACGACATGAAGTATGTAGGTGAATCGAAGCGGAAGTGAGGGAATCGACAAAGGGCGAGAAGGGACAGACGAAGAGAAAGGTTATGATACAGACTCTTAGTATATTCAAGGATGGACGAGGTGAGAAACGAAACATTGAATCTGCCACATATTTAATCGAAGGGAACTCCTGGTTTCACGATGGGAGAAGGGGCACGATCCCGAGGCGGCAAAGTACAATAAAAGAAGAACAACTCGAAGCTTCAAAAAGTAAAAAGCGCGAACGAAGAGGACGGTTGTTCCAAGCAGGTGTCCACCGGCATCAGCGGCGTGTGGGCAGTCGACAGCAATGGCACGGTGTACCGTTGGGTGAACAGCACGAGACACGAGGGCGCGTGGGTCAAGGCAGAGGGATCCCTCAAGTCCATCAGCGCAGGCTACCCCCTCGTGTGGGGGCTCGACACAAACGGCAAAGTCTACAAGTACAGGTAAACGTTTGTCTGCAGTTACGCGCGCAAGACATTTGAAAAGTGCTCTACCCACACCTTTCTTGCGCATCCCCTTTCACGAGGCTGTCTCTTGAGATGGGGAGTTTCAGACTTGCTATCTGAAGCTTTGTTGCATGACGCGAAGAACAGCCTTGTTCTCATTATTGAATCCAGAAATTGGGCATGTATAGTCGAACACCTAACCCAGCGAGTGGGTTGTTGACGGGAAGAGACACACTGGCAGGCGCAGGGAAGTAAGATACCATTTGATGATGTTAATTCGGCTGACCTAGAAAGAGGCGCCGTAACGGAACCGGGGCGACGACAGAAGGATCAGACGTCCTCTTCTCGTGTCTGTACCAGAAAGAACTGTTTCGCTGCGGACATTCGGAGCCACGTCCACATACGGATAGTTTGATTAACCTTGCAGCCAATGTGCCCTCATCAATCCCTTGTGTTGCCCAACCTGAGAAGAGTGCACCGGGCTTTGATGAGAATGATGTAAGACTAACAAGTGTTTACTTTTCCGGGTGCTTTTTCCTTGTGATGGCAGTGTGCAGTCAGAATGGCACCAACTTTGGTCATGGGCTTTGAACGTCACGGTCTGTCTATCGATCTGCCTTCGCAGTTTCTGAAGTGTAGAGAGCGAGGAGGAATCTGTTATTAGAGGACGGTTCTGCTGCTAATCAAAGCTGGTTACGGGGCATCTAACAGCTCTCAACCAATGATCCTCGTCTGGTAAATGGCAGATACACCGAAGCCTAACCAGGTTTAGCTAAACGCTAGTTCTTCCTTGTGACATTCAGTTCGGACGGCACTGACTCTGGTGGCCCTCAAAAGACTTCAACGGCCGTCGTCCCTGTTGCACAAAAGCTGCGGTAAGCCACAGGAAAGGATTCGCTCATAACCCAACCTGGTCAAGGCGTATTCAACAGATGGTAACCAGCTTCTGGTCAACATCCGGTAGAGGGGGGTATAACCGTCGGAAGCCTAACCATGCTTTGTTATTGATACTTTCTCCCGACGAGCACACTCCGTGATCTGACAGCGTCACGTGTCGCTTTTAGATCCGCGGCTGAGCCCGTTAAGATCGATTTCGAATCAGCTGTTACTTTTTCAAGTCAGTATTAATTGTCGGAGGCGATCACACTGTTTCCTGTTATTAAAAAGCTGCGCCCGTTATGTTTGGTTGCGCGCGCATCGGCAATTACTCTTTTAAAATCACTCTTGATTGTTGGAGGCGACCAGACTGATCCCTGTTACCACAAAGATGCGGCGGCCCGTCACCGTATCGGCTGGAAAAATTGCTCAGGCTTCATTCATGGACGCCGGAGGGATCAACCCGTTTCCTTGTTTCACAAACTCACAACAACTTCGCAATGCGCGCTCGCGGATGTCTCGGAACAAGGACGGGAGCTGGACAACTGCGAAGCAATCTGCAGTCGATGCTGTTAAACTTTTAAACGGCCCACCTTCGTAACTGCGGACGAAGTGAGACATCTTTTCCGGGCATTTGCAGCATTGAACTCAAGAAAGATAATAGTAGTACTTAAAGCGAGATAATCAATGATAAGGTAATCGCACTGGGACGGGGTAGGGTTACGTTGGTGGTAATTCGGGTGGGTATGGGCGCGGAGCAGGTATCTTTTTGGGTTGGGATTACCCACTGAAACACCAAACTTATCTTCTTATTATCTTGGCATAATGGTATCTTTGTTGCGGATTTTTTTTGCAGCGTGGTCGGGGAGTATGTACCGACGCCCGGCCCCCGGCACAGCGCCTACCCGGCGCACCTCGACCCGACCAACGACGCGACTAAACTCGGCGACTATCTTGCCTATTCCAACGAGCTCTGCACTCTGGAGGACGTTTTCCCCGATCCGGGCCCGGGGAAGCGCGAGCGCATCGGGCTGTCCACCGGGGTTTGCACGGTGATCCAGGAACCGAGCGCGGGCGACCCTGCCACGGTGTTCCAGTGCCAAACGTCGCTGCAATTTCAGTCGGGGAAGTACGCCGGGAGCAGCATCTTCCTCGCCAGTGAGCCCTCTGGAAGGCCGTCACTTGACTAGCTTTCTTCGGAGTGCTTAAAGAGGGCGTCGGGAGGTCGCCCCTCGGCGACCCGAAAAGTGCCCATAGAGCCAAACTGGTCGCTCGGGGCAATCTGGAGATGGGATCTGGTCCGTCGGATGAAATTCCTCTTCAGATGCACGAGTCTCGCACGAGTGTTCCTTGAAATCTGTTGCCCTCTTCAAGTATACTTTCTTGAAAGCTTTGCTCCAGTTTACCCACTCATTAAGTACGAACACAGAAGAAAACCCACCACAAGCCATTTTCCCACCACAAGCCAGACCTGTTTACTGATTGGTCCAGCGCGTTCATACCAGGTCAGAACTGTCGAAGACGGGTTCAAGCCTACTCAGTTCGATCGCGTCCCTAGAAAGTCAAACTTTCAGCTGTCTGATTAATATCCGATTTAGGTGCGCCTATTCAAAGGTGATAGGCTTTCTCTCCACAAAGTGGCCGTTCAATAAACCGCTAGCGTATGCCAGGAGACGCGAACTTTGATTCATCGGATGTGAAATCAAGAACCTCAGGTTTTAAACTCGTGTCTCGGCCATCACCGCATGCACCTTTCACTCTGGTGGCAATTCTTGTTCGATCCTTCGTGTTCTCGACACTGGTTGGTTACTCGCAAGCATCCCAGTGCATCTGGTAAATGTAGTGCAATCCTTACGTTTTTCGAAAGCGGTATGCGATGGTGTCCCCTTTTTCGCTTGTGAAACTCAACCATGATGTTCAGGCGAGTTGACAGCTCCCCTTCTCCCGCTTAGACACTTTGCTCAGTCGCGCCCGTTTCATCCGTCCCCCTCTGCAGTTGTTTACAGCGACGGCAACGTGCCTGCATACGCTATCCTCGGAGGGACCGGCTATTTCAAGAACGTCCAGGGGCAGGCCACCCAGGTGGACGAGACCCCCTTCGCTGCCCAGTCCCCGCACGGAGAGTACTACATCGATCTCGAGTACTATCTACCGGGTGGTTCCAAGGCCGGTGCACCTGCGCCAATCACTTCAGACGATTTCAAAGTAGCACTACGCACGTCTGGATAGGCACAGGGAGAAATTAGAACCATGACCAGACCTGGTTGCATGGGCTTTGTTTACATGCCCTTCTACCAGACGAAGCTGATTAGGAAACCCTTAACCAAGATTGTAACTGCGGTAAGTAGCCAGAGAACCTTCCCACACCAGGTTCGTCATATAAGTGGTCGCATCCCGCACTACCGAAAAGCGATGTAAGTTATTTAACCACGTACTAACCAGGGTTAAATTAGATGCAAAACTCACCATTTGTGAGCAACTTGTACCTAGCTAGAAATCGTCGTCAAGAGTGGAGTAAATCATTGAGATTAGTTAATTGACCTGTCCGGTGGTTTATTGCCGATTTCCGCTTAACTCTAATTCGTTAACAAAAGATTGTGTAAGTACGCTTTGGTCTAGACCCAGACTAATCCAATCTAGAAATGCCCCGAAAACATGCAGTGGATCTTCAGCACGTAAATGTCCGAGAGGCGTATGATGGACCATCATATCGCAATTTTAGCTCCTCATTGCGGCAACGTTGCGCCACGTTTCGAGGCGTTGCTGCAACACTAGGCGTTGGCAAGTGTAAGGAATCAACGCCTAAAACGTTGCGAGAACTGGTTAAAGCTAAACCAAACTTAAACCCTCGTTGCTGCAACAGAGATGCAACGTCTCGCAACAATCTTACAACGTTGCATGACCGTT
>DF237535.1:0-29944 GCA_000708835.1 Klebsormidium nitens
GGCTTAACCAGTCGTAATCGTTACAGTGGGTTGCTCGAAGTTTGAACCTCCAGAGCGTAAAGGGAAGCTTGCCCGTAAAAGCTTGAAAGGTAGGCACTTTGCAGGATTCAAGTGGGCGCTTTGGAATCCAACCGTTCTATCTTCGCTGTCGCCTTTTGAAGTTGTCCGATGTATCGTGAGCCACGGGTGAGCGACGTTCCCTGTTACCCTTCTGAAACTTAGAATCTGGTTTTGGTCACGCCCTTTATTGCACATGTTCTCATGCATGGTTGGCCTTGAGGAGCCATTGAGGCTCTTATTGGTATGGATTAGTTTCGACAAGGCAATTGGCATCTCTTATCTGTCAGACGATATGATCGTGCGTCTTCTTTTTGCGTACGATTACCGCAACCCTTAGCTTGGTGTCGAGCTGGCGCCTTTCTCTTGGACCTTTCAAGACTTCTGTAACATGTCGCAGGCTGGTTTTCAACTCAAAAGCTGTCCGAGTATGTAGCTTGACTTGCCGCGATTGACGGTTTTGCATGTATACGGAGCCACAGTGCGGTCGACGGCTAGAGGCGCAAAGCCAGCGTATTTGCGCGGATAAAAATCATACAATTGCAGCTTAACGACCCTTCCGAACGACCAAGTGCTGTCGTCTACATGCGCTCGTCGCTGACTACTTGCTGTCTGTTTCGCGTCCGTTGTCTGTTTCCAGGATTGGCCCTTTGAAGTGCTAATGCTTGTGCTTTTCTGCGTGAACGGGTCGACTCGTCTCCTCTGTGTGCTTGTATCTGTCTAAAAGCAAATGTGAGTTGAACATAAACATATATCGTCTTTGAGGACCTTGAAGGGCCCTCATATCAGATTGTTGTCGTCATTGCTTGGATCCCTAACAACCAATCCAGCGACCTCAGAGTTAATCGCGGAGCCCCGCCGGCCGCTTCTCCGCACTGATCTTAAAGAAAGTGCTCAATTCTGGATGAACCACCGCCCTTCCTTGAGTTTGAGAACCAGTCGCCCCTTATCATCTGCATCCATTCCGCGGGCTTCGTCGAAGTGTCATGCGTGCGAAGTTTGAACCGCTTCCGCGAGCAAAGTTTAGGTTATTCCCCGACCGTCTCTACGTGAGTCTCCAGATACAAGGCCTTGATGGATTGCCCCTCGAGCTGCGCCGCCCGTTCAAACAGCGCAATCATGACAGTCTCGTTGAAATATGGGCAACGGACGCCATCAAGCCTGCCTGCATCATCCTGCATGCTACTTTCTTGTCTCTGTATGCCCCGCTTCGTGCGCCGCTCTTGCGCAGCGGAGCAGCGAGATGCTCAGTCAAGGCCTCGCTAGTCTGACCACGTGTACGGTCGCCCTCTGTGTATCTCAGATCGCCACCGACAATACGCATGCCACGTGGTCTCTTTCTTGGGGGTTTTGCATGCAGAATCAAAAAGCCACTGGCTGGGACTTCATTGTAATCTTCCTTAGCTCTCAGTCGTAGATTTCGTGCCCATTAATCTAGCCACACTGTCTCTCAAATACCATTGATTGAAACTTTTGCTGAGGTGGGTGGCTGGGACTCGATCTCCACGGGCTCCTCGAGTGCCCACTCATCATCATTCTGACCAGCATCTGACGCCACCATCAGTCGGGCCCGTTCGTTGATCCCCTGCTGGAAACTATCCAAGCTTTGTACGTTAGGCTGCTAGAGAATCGTAATCCTGCTTTTGGCCCGGGTCGTTGAACAATTGCGCTGGTACATTCTCGGGGAACTCGAATGCACGGTCTTCGTAGAGCTCGGACAGCCAGCCCCATGTGTTACAAGTGTAGTTGCTTCCAACGGAAGGACGCGTTACGGCATGCGTTGTTCATCCCGATTCCATTTGCCGTGCGCCGTTTGTATGAGGCCACTGAAGTGCTTCTCTGGTAGTGCTTATCTGAGCCGGATTCACGTGTACATCTGTTAGTGACTTTTCATGACTTCGATTGAACTGCTTGTTCCTAAGGAAGTTCTTATTGGTTTGAAGCCGTTCGCGAAAGTCAAGTAGCCAGGTAACGCCTGGATAATTTCGATCCTTGTACTTTGTACGTTCTTTGGAACGTAGCCTGGCAGTGAGTCGGGGCCCCTTGCAAACGAGAACTAGCTAGAGGTCGTGTCTCAGTCAGTCTCGTGGTCCCCTCGTGGTGATTGCCCTCCGAAGCCCGACTTAGCGGGCCGAATGCCGTGCAGCTCTCTAAGTTCTGGATGGTCATAGGTTACATTTGAGGTCCATATTCACGTCCTGACTACCTGAGACACTCAATTGCGGGGTTACCTATGGGAGGATGCTTTCTCCATCTCAAATCTGTCTTTTAAGGGGCACCGGCCGGCTGTGAAGATTCCAATCCGTGTGGGCTTTCCCGAAAGAATGGCGTAGCCCACCGGTATTGGTCGAAGGAAAAGTCTGAAGCCATGTATCTTTGTAAAAGATATCCAAGCATCCATTAGCACGGTGGACTCAAGCGCTTGCCTTGTGCTTTTCTCGGCTCAACGGACTCTAGCTACGTACTCAATTCAAAGGCGGGCATCAGTGGCAGATTATGCAACAAAATGTCGGGCCGTTCGGGCAAACGGCTTTCCATGAGCCTGATCTTGCTGAGACCGTCTATTCCTGATTTGGCTTGTCCGCTTGCGTCCTCGCTCTGCTTCCTGCTGGTCTTCTCCGACCAATCAAGTCCGTCAAAGCAGGGCTAGCTCCGGCTTTCCGCCACAATATTTGGAGGTTGGAATACTTGGCCCAGAGACACAGTTGGTCCTCAAACCCGTTTCGTGTTGGAGCCGAGGCGTTCTATGCAGGATTCCGCCCCTGCGTGCCTGGTCAAGAAACAGCTCACTTGGTTGATAATGCCACCTACTATTAAAAATCGAGATATTTACCCGTTTCAACAAGGCACGTAATCCGTGAGTCGCGATTCTGAAACATCTCGTTGTTGCATCTGGACGTAGTCTGTTCTCCATCCTGTTCTCAACCCTGTTCTAGCCAAATATTATTTGTACAAGTTGCTCGTGGCCTTGATCGACTTGCCACAAAACGAGCAATGTCTCAATGGACAGAAGCTCCGGGCCGACCTGATGCCACCAGGGTTGGACCAGTACGGCCCTGTATTGCGTATTTGCGCTTTCAGAAGCTTCAATGAATCATATCGTTTCGTGCGACGTGTGCTTCCTAGGTGCTGGTCTCAAACCTCGAATCAAACTCTTCCGGTTACGATTAAAAGCCGTCCTGATTTGAGGAACCTAGGCCCACCGGATATGGCGCGGCCGTCCGCTTCTCCACTTGACTGTTCGTCCGGAGTTTTGTCTATGATGACTTGACATGGCGGGGGCACTCTCTTGCCATGGTTTTTCGAGGAAGTGGATTGGATGTCAGAGGCAACTCAAGAAACTTTGATGGTTTTGCATCCTTCCTAATGTGAGTGCTTGATAGAGAGAGCGGGGCTTCAGATTCGTCACAATTCTGGATTTCTCATCTCTCCACGTTTACGACCTGACCTGTACAGTTCTGCTTCCGGTAGCTTTGTTTGGGGCGTGCAGCGCAGATTGTAATACTTTCAGCCCGCAAAGCCTCTGCTTTGGAACTGCCTATGGAAGGGTCGCGTGATCTTTGAAAAGCCTGGCCGGCCCAGCCAAAACGTGACGCTTGTCAACGTTCATGACCGCCCCTCCTTGCTTCTTAATAAGCATTTCTTTGTTTTCAACTGCGGGGAAGAAAGCGTGTTGAGGTAGGCAATAAATATCCGCACCAAGTGTGGTACGTAGCCTCCGGCGGCCACTTGCTCGGCGCCGGTCCAGTCTCAGCACGTGTAAAGTGGACCGTGAAGTGACGTCGAATGTACACTTCGGTTCTGATTTCCATCTAAGCCCCCCAGATCCGAACTTGCAGTCGCAGGCAGCTCGGAGTCGGACACCTTTGCAAATCACCCGGCGTGTGTTTCTTATACTTGGAATTTGACGTGGGCGAACCCCTCCTTCGCGGCGACCTCAGGCCTGATGTGCCACCTTAGCAGTCGCCGCTGGCATGCACTGGCAAGACCACGTTGGTTGACGCACGAATGTGAAAGTTTGGATCTCTTCCCGCATCCTACTTCGCGATCTGAAATGCGACGAGCGCATTGAAGGTCATTGCAATCGGCCCCTTTAAAATCTGAATCTGCGTAGTGGAGCTTCTTGTACGGCTGACCTGGCTCTTAGGCTGGATCGATTCGATGAAAGCCTGACGACTTTGGTGCACAGCCCGTCACTGTGACGTGATACCACTCCCTTGCTGGGCTTCTAGATCGATTTGACTGCGGGCATCACGTTAGCCTGTTCTTTGACTCGCTTTCATGTACCGTGTGAATGGCTCCTATTTCTGAGAATATTGCCCAGACAAAGTAAGAAGGCTCCTTGTACAAATCTTGCTTTGCTTGCTTGTATTGATGCACTTTTCTGAAACACTTCGCTTCTCGAACTGGCTATGAGCAGCGCGAGGTTAATTCCTCATTGGTACTCCTGGTCTTCGTCGATGTGATGCCAACAAGAACGTCGAAGCGCTCTGGACAAGGCAATCAACAAAAGACCACACTTGCCATACAACCGCTTGGCGGTAAGGAGTCGGCAATCAAGGCTCTGCTTGTGCTTTTCACCACCACCCGTTCCTTTGGTGCTTTCTGCCCAGGGCCGGGGGTGCCCGGCCGCCTTATTGCACGATTGCCTCCCCAACCTACCCAAATTTGTCTCAGATTGGCGACACTGCATGGCACTTTCGGTGGAAAGCTTCAGCTTGATCGTGGAACTTCAGCTTCAATGCCTTGCATTCATTTTTGCCTTGGCAAAAGACAGGAAACAACTGGACAGCGTTCAGCCACAGTTTTCAGTCTGAGCAGCATCCGGTGCATATGTGGGCGCGGTAGTTCGTTCCATTCGTTATCGTTCGCTGGGGTCCCTTTAAAAGTTTCAAGGCCTGAATGATTCGCGAGAAAGTTTTGACGGTTGCTTAAAAAGACTGCTTGGAAAGTTGAGTCAGCCGAAGCAGTGCAAACCGTTTAGGTTTACGGTGATTCGTGGCCCAAGTGCCTGACCAGAAACTCAAGTTTGTGTGTGATTTCGGCCTTTGACTTGAAAGAATCGAGTTGACTTTGCAATGTCAATTCAACTTTGTGTTGACGACTCCTCCACTTAATGGAACGGCGTGTCTCACATTTAACACTATAGATGCCAGCGGCAGTTTTGCGGCAATGACGCTCAACAGGTTGGCCGCTTCTAGCTGGCATTGATCACCGGTCCTCAAGTTGATCTTTATTCGGAAGCTGCCGTTCGATGTCACGCATCTTTCTGGCCGCATTCTTCTACGTGCCCGGAAAGCGTTGCTTGATTCATGGATCTCTTGATCAGACCGTACGACTTTCCGATACAATTTCTTGCGTGAGCTGAACCCTTTGCGTGTCGGATTTTGCTAGCTAGCCGCCAGTAATCAGGCGGGACTATCTTAGCGTATGTCGTCTTTATGAAACCAGGCTGATGAGTAGTACTAAAGCTTTTAATCGGCCAAGATCAGATTGTCCGTGGAGTTGTTCTTCTCGTGGGCCTTCCGTTTCGGCCCACGAGAATCGGAAGGCTCTAAGTCGGGTGTTGTGCGGAGAAGGTGAATGTCTCGTCGCATCTTGAGCAACTGGAGTCGAGCCCCGTCGTGCAGAGTGGTCGGCTCCGTCCTGCGTGATTCGTGCTTACAGTTGCATGCTAGAATTCTCATTGAATTCGATGACCCGCGTTCGGAGAGCTGGCGCTAGTTGCCTCTACGAAAGCTTGGGTGGCCGCAGAGCATCAGCCTCTACGGTTGTACCTCGTTCAAACCGGTGTCGTCCAACGGCAAACAAAGGGCAGACATTAAACAAGAATTGCCAGTGTGTGTCGGCTTGTTGTGACCATGCTCGGCAGCCGGATCAAGGGCCACGTGGTTTTTTCGAGACGCATTTGAGTCATTTAGACGGCCAGTGTTGTTAGCGGGAATTTCCAGTGCAATCTTGGGAACTGCCCCACAGCACTATTGGCCTAGTGCGCCCGAACTTTCACTCGACGTCTTTGTCGACATATAGCCTGGCAGTGACGAACTCCTTCGAAACGGGAAATTAAGCCCCGACTCTCAATCCAGGGGAATTTCGCTCAGAGCCTTGCTTTCGCTTTCTGCAAACAGCCTGGTCTTTACTGAAGCAATGTTGGTGGATGAGTATATGTCGAGTCCCGCGGGTACATCGGGAAAGACAACTTGGCGGTCTGGCCCTGTGTTGTCGAATTTTGTTAGCTATTTATCCATCAAACCCAGGTCTTGCTCCGGTGTTCTGGAGTCCCCCTCCGATCCAGAGCCGGGACTAATATCCCAGAGTCGTTTTCTAATCTAGCGTCAGAGCCCCAATCTTACGCTGTGCATTCTGACACTGTGGGGCTGGTTGACTGAAGGACACAGCCCAAACGATTGAGGAGCTCGCACCTTTTGAGTCTTGATAACTATCTTTCCGAGCAGAACAGAAGTCCTTGATGTACCCTCTGACGGCGCCAGGCTTGCACGGACATGCGTACTCCAATCATTGACCGTTTCAAGTTCCTCGTGGATGTTATTACTGCACGTACAAATTTCTTGGGTATGATTATATTTCCCTTGAGGAGTGTCTCACTAAAGACGCAAAAAAGACCGGACTGATCATGGAGCCACGTCCACCCTCGACCGGTTTCTCTCAGTTCTGCCTAGGATCAATATGTGGGCTCCTCGAAGATTCTGCCCATATCTTGTCGGTGGGTGACGGCGTCATCAGCTTCGTCTAAACGGCGCCTTCGGATACTAATCTTGCAGTCATGATGCTGGACTTGATTACCAACTTGAGCTTCTCGATTGACAATTTCGATCAATGCTGCCTGCAAGATCCCGAACGTGCATGGTTATCCAGCGACCAGTAGCTGGCAGATGCTAAGTTGATACTTTGTGGGAACTTTGCTCCCGGACCCCCAACTGCAGATCAGATAGTAGAATGCGCAAACACCGGGGCACGAAGACGCGCGGGCTGCCATTTAAGGCAAATTTAAGGTGTAACTTTGGTTATCAAGTACTGAAAACGTTCAGTGTAGTAGGTTGATCAGGAACGAACGGCTGGCGAACTATATGTGGGCTCCGGCATTATTAAACTTCGCCGAAACAATTCCTCAGTTTTGAGACCCAGCCTGAAGCTCAGTGCGAGCGCCCGCTCTCACAAACGTGTGTAAGTGCGCGACTCTGAACCTATCCTTTGTGCAAATGTGCTTTTCTCCTGCTGTCTTCAGAGATCACTGAGCGAAGTCTGTTTAAAAGGGATGTGCACTTGCGGCTACTTTAAGGCTACCTTACTTTTAGGAGAAAAGGCTCTGACGAGTCCCCATTGGCTGAATCGCGCACTTAAAAGCGCGACGCCAACCTTGGTGCCCACATCCACGGATGCCTTTAGAATCTGTCAATCTCCTGCGTACTTTTTTCCAATATTTTTCGTCCGCTGATTTGCGGAAGCGGACGAAAATGGCTCCACTCGGCTTCCGCAATGGAGTCGCAACGCCCGTCGGACGTACGATCGGAATTGCCGTCGGGGCTGCGTACGCCACACCGAGACGCTCTCGTTCTGCGATTCTTTGCTTGGAGCTTCTCAAATTACAATGGTCTCCATTCTCAGCTTTAAATGGTCTCAATGGGGGACCGCTTGCCGTAGGACTAAAAAGCTCGACAGCCCTCTTGAGGTGCCGCCCATTTTGGACAAAAATCCAATTTTAGACTGCTTGCGTGAAAAACTTTTGAAGCCGCACGCTGAGATACTCATAAGCAGGTGCTCCGAGATCTTCCGTGTGCCCTTCACTAGTTGCTGGCTGTGATCGAAGAGCTCCTCGCAAAGACTGAGAGTCAGAGCACCGTCTCTCAGACCTTCTGGTCGTTTTCGGAGCCTGAGCCATCCATCTGGGCGGCATGACGTGTGGCTGACGTTCATCCAGGCGGGCCACGCGCGTCGAGGCTTAGTAGCCTCCTTGCAATCCAACCAGTGTGTCACGTCGCGCTTCTTTTGAAGCTTGGGGTCAGGCATGTGTTTGGCATTTATTTGTTCCTTTGAATGTAAGCAATGGCAGCTTACAGTCAATGACGGTCCAACCGCATGCCCTGACCTCCAGGCGTTTCTGCAAGAGCGCAAAGCGTGCAAGATGTGGTGCCGGACTAGCGAAGCCAATTAATTAACGTCTGCTCCGATACGTAGATCCTTCATTCCCGGTTTTGCATGGGCTGTGAGGAGTCGCACCCGTGATGTGATGGGCTGCCCTAGAAATTAACGGGCGTAGCCCACTTCTCGTGGAACGAGTCCATGATCCGGAAGCCCTCACACCTGTTCGTGTGAGGCAGCGGCAGTATAAAGTTGCATATGATGTAGCAAGGTGGATCCATTCAAGCGCCGGACGCTAGGACTTTCACCTCCATGATGATCAAAACTGTCTAGTTGCTCACTCAAACGCGCAGGAGAAACGCGGCAAATTAGGTACAGTCAATCACCTGAATGAAAAGCGCGTCGCTCTCGAAACGATACGGGGCCTAATATAGCCACTCTTTCTTGGAACCAAGTGATCATGATATGACGGTCGGCTCTCAGGCTCTGGTTCGGCCCCGGTTCGGGTACGTTGGAGTCGCGCCCTCACTGGCAGCTAGCACTGTTTATGCCCCAAGCTGTTGGTCTCCCTTTTCTGTCCGTCTGGAGCCCCGGCGTTCTGTGCAATTCTACTGCGGGCCTGGTCAAGAAGGAGTTCTCCTTCCTCTTAAACTTGATAATAGTTCAGACCCTAGCAGCCAAGTCCGATATATCGTACTATCTTCTGATTACATGGACGTACGCACTCTGGTTTTGACCGCAAAAAGACTTTCATGGTACCGAGGTACTCGGCTGTGATCAGATCACCTTGAGCAGTCTCATTTAGGCTTCGAGCGCTACTTCCGACCTGATGCCACCATGACTCAACGTGTCGGCTTGATTCCGGCCCAGGATTATGCGTGCTTCTGTGCATTTTGAGCGTACTAAATTTCTGATGTATGCGTGATGAAGGCCTCGGCACCAGCTTCTCTCAAACCGCACTTGAAGATTCTGCTTGCAAACTTGAGGCATAGCAGTCACATCGTCCTTCTAAGATGAATTCCTGGGTCGAGTTCACCCGATGAAGTGCTCATTAGTCTATTTTCTGACTTTTCTTGCCGACTTCGCACCTTTTTGCCAGCTCTGTATGATGTCGTGCCGTTGTGCAAGTAACTTGCGGATCTACCACGTACCGCGAGGGCTGTCAGATGATCTGCGAGTGGATTTCTCTTGTGAAGCTTAAGTTAATGAAGGGCCAGGAATTGTTAGTATCGATACATCCAACTTTATACCCGACTTCGTCACTAACGCAAATATTGCGTGTAATATGTTTCCACTTGGTCCCCTTCACCATAAGGTCGGTCAAACTTTTCAGCCCTCTTTGTGGGACTGCCAAGATTTCACGAAACAGCTTTTCCCACGGATCTTTTACCACGGATCTGTGTCCATGTGGGTGATCACTTGAAGTGACGGTGGGGCAGTTTCTCATCATCACTACAAAGCTATGGTTATCCGAGCAGACGTCAGAGACAGATAGAAAGAACAACACTGCTTTGTAAGCTTGCTTTGATTCATTGAAAGAGGCTTTGGAGGCTTGATTGTCTATCTGAATCGGCAGCAGAGATTTGAGGCCAGCCCTTAACCAGTTTTCCGTAAAACAGCGCGTTCTTGATCATGCCAACTGATAAGTTCAAGAAGTCGTTTTAAAGCTTTCTGTAGGATTGAATCGTGAGTCGGGTTCAACCTTGGCTTTTAAAATACACTATCAGGGCTCTGCCTCATTAAAAGCTGGTGCTTTTATCCTTTTCTACAACCTCATCAAGATATTTGAATGTTGCCGCCTCATTGATCTGCTCCAAAAGTTTCTTAGGTTCGGCGCCGGATTCCAAAGTCAAACACCCGTGGCTTGATCCAGTAAGCTCTTGACATCGAGCTCGCAAGATCAAGTCTATCAATAAGGGTGAAGTATGACCGGAAAGCGGCCCAGTATGGCCATGAATGGCAGTGCTTACGGTTGTCCATCCGTTTCAGAAGTTCGCAGAGAAAATGTTTATTGACTCGGAATTCTCGACGCCTGTTGACTGTCTAAGCAAGCTTCTTTTGTTTGCTTGTGAAGATTGCTCGTATATTCAACCAAAGCTCGATCAGCAGTACCTGGTGCGATGAAAAGCTCTGTCTCCCGATGGGCCTGCCCAGAAACTGTACACGACTGTAAGGTTGTTGTTCTGGCCGGCGGCTGCGGCCAGGACGAAGCGCCTTCTGTGTTGCGAGGGGCCTTATATCGCGATACCATTTGATTTTCTTCTTAAGGAAGTCCTTTCAACCGGGTTCCAGCTTCCAACCGGTTGTGTGAGCCCCGTTTCCGTCTTATGAGATCGCCTGTAAGTTTTCGAAGCAGTGCAAACAGGACTGGTCTCTTACTTTAGCGCGTGAACCCGAATCTTTTGCCTTGCCGCCCACCATCGTTTTCTCTCAGCCTGCGAAAACACTCTCCGTCTGTCCTAATCAATTTTAAAGTTTTGACACCCTCATGGAACCGTGGCCGGGATTGGAGGGCTTTGAACTGAGAAGCGCACTCACTGCGCCCTCTGCCAAAGATGATGAGCCACTTAGCGGAGGCAACACAATGGGTTCCAAAATAGACCCTACTATCTGGTAGCGCAGTGCGTCCTCTTTTCCACAAGTTGTTTTCGATCAGAGCAATTGTTCTTTCTCATGTACATGCCCAGCTTGTTGAAAATGATTCTGAATTGCCACGTCTGCTTCAAGTTGCATCCGGGTGTTAAGTTATAGGACGGTCATTCGGGCACTGTGGCAATGGCGAAGTCTTGCATGGCCATCTGGCCAATGGTCGGTGGCCACCCTTTGTTCCACAGACTGAGCCGTTGTAGCTTCTAGATAACAATTGCGTCCCCAAGATTCTGGCTTCCACTAGAGTGCCATTCCGACTGTTTTTCCTGATTGCCATGTCTAGGAGGCTACGATGACGTGCGTGGTTCTGGTAACTCAAATATGTATCCAGTCAATTCGAGGAGCATTGAGGTCTAGATGCCAAACTGCATTCATTCATAATTACACGAATTATGACGCTTTCCGTCCCGTTTTTTGGGAAGGGATTGAGTATTTGAACTTGTTCGTCGCTCGTCTCTCCGAATTGCCTCTATTTGATGCTTGATCAGCCACGTACGCCGAATTCTGGTCCCCAGACTCTTGTTACACCCTTCTGCCTTCCTTGCGCACCGGCTGTGAGAAAGGGCCAGCAAGTGGGATGTCTAACGAAGGGGCGTAGCCCACTGGCTCAGATGAAATATTTTGATGCCATGTGTACGCGCATATTTCTCTGCTGTCACTGGCTCTGCGTGCGCTCGCCCACCAGTGATCACATAGAAGACAAGTCCTGAGCTCAGCTGCTGCTGACTTGCGAGAATGCCTTCCGTACGAGCTGGAGGGCTCCTGTGATTAAACAAGCTTGAGGGTCTTCATCTTGGACGGAACGTCCTTGAAAGGGCGGATCCTGGGCGGAACGGAGTGACTTTTCACTGTAGTCTGAATCTAGTGCAGAGCAAGCCGGCCTGGCCGTCGATGGCTGCACTCTTTCCAGAGCGTCAAATTCCCATGAAATAGTCGGAGAGCTGGGCCGTTCTTGCCAGTCACTTCGCTTTTCACCATCCCGGCGGCTCGCTTTGTAATTTCACAGATTGGCACCGTTTTTTCCATCGTACCTCCAGTTGACACCTAGGTTTGTCTTTGAAGCGCAGATTCTCGTGACCTGGTGGGCGTCGAAGCGCCCTTATATCTGTGGACTCTGGCAGGCTCGCTCATGCGACGTCCAGCCTTCTCGCGGATGCGAATGGCCCGGCAATCCAGCCGTGCTAACGTTGTTAGCTGGAATTTGACCCTTCGCTCACTCGAGATGCAAGTGTGGTCCTTACTGCGGCTTGATATTTGATTGGAGCTGTGGATCCTTCAGATTGAGCTCAATCTGACGAGCTACGAAATGCTCCACTGTGGCTGTGATTCAACCCTTAGGTGATGGCGGTTCCGCCACGGTTCATCTTGCAATTGGAAGTTTTGATGCCACTTGTACGTCTGTTTGCGTTTTTCTGCTCAGGCAAATTTTGTTCCCAGACGGTAGGCATCAGTGTCTGCATTGCAAGCGGGTTTTAGTAAGGGTAGAGTTCTTCCACCATTTTGAAGGTAGTCCACAACAACTTAAATTTGATTCGGTATACTCTAGTAGACCAGGCAATTCACTTCCGCTTGGCTCCGGTGAAGTAATTAAGGCTCAGTCGATGCAAGCTGGAACCTCGTTCGCTCTGCAAGGGACCTGCCATGTAGGGCGCAGATCGCTGTGGAGTTGTGCACACTTTTCCCGAGTCCGGTGTAGTTCGGCTGTGAAGAAGTGGAGCTCATCTGGGCAGAATCTCGCTCGAGCCTCCTGAGCGGGAGCCCAGTACCTCTAGGGACTGCTCTTACTGAGCCCTCGTCGTCTGTGATCCAGTTTCAGGGTTTAGAAGCCCGTCTTGCAGGTTATGAGTAATATGCAGGATAGATTTGCCGTCGGGATTGCGCACGCCACACGGTGACAGTCTTGTTCTGAAAGATCTCTGCGTAGTTCTAAGTTCTCAATCTTGCGAGGTACTTCAACGGGGGGCCGCTTGCCGTAGGATTCGAAGCTCGACAGCCGTTTCGAGGTGCCACCCACTGTTGAACAGATGTTCCCCAGCTTTGGACGGCTTGTTATAAAGGAACGAAATACAAGATTTTTAGGCTGCACGCTGAGAACCTTAGAAGCATGTGTCTTCACATCGTACTTGTGCTCTTTATTCCTTGTCGGCTTTGATCGAGGAGCTCCTTGCAAAGGCTGAGAGTTAAAGCACCGTCGCTCAGTCCTTGTCACGCTCGGTGCCTGAGCCATCCATCTGGGCGACATGACGAGTGGTCGACGTCCATTGCAGCGGGCCATGCACACGCGTCGGCGCTTACCAGCTTCCTTGAAACTTGAATGTGTAACGCCGCGCTTCTGAAGCGCTCAGGAACGGCCTTGATATATCGTGCTTGTTGTTTTACCTTGAAAGCTCGTCGCTTGATTTCATGTAAGAACTAACAGCACGGCTTTACCCCGAGCTCGAGGGTTCATTTATGTCGAAGCGCAAGATGTAGGGCCTGCTACGTGCGAGGCTGACTCTGTCCGTGTCCCACCTCTTCATCCCCTTTATGCATGGGTTGTGAGGATCGAGAGCCCGTATGGGCTGCTCCGAAAAGTGCGTAGCTCACAGCGGCTGTTAAATCTGAAGCCTTTACGTTTGTGGGCGCGAGTAGCGGCGGCAGCAAGTAGCAAATTGGGTGTGAGCGCTTTCGGTGTCGAGCTACCCGGATCCATGATCAAAGCTTTTGCTCGCTTCGTGGTGGGCATTGGCGGCGGTCCCGCAACCTGCTGCAGACGCGAATATTGCTCTTTGAAGGCAATAACATTGTTCCCCCTAGCTTCACATAGCTTGCAGGTCCTTTTTGAACCGACATGGATAAAGTACTTCAGTTATGCTGAAGGCTTGTGTCGAGTACGGCTGGCGCAATGCAAAAGTAGCCGCATGTGGGCTTGGGTATAAGTTGGACTTTTCCGACATTCGCTGAGTTCGCAGCCCCAGCTCGAGGCTAAAACAAGCGCGCCGTCTCTAGCAAACGTCTGTAAGTGCGCTATTGCGAACCTTTTCTTTGTGCCGCTGTCTTTCTTCTCGTGCTGTCTTCAGAAAACAAAAGCAAATTCTGATCAGGTGAGATGTGCAATTGCGGCTACCTTGAGGCTGCCTAAGTTTCAGGAGAGAAGGCCCAGACGGTTCCCCGTTGGGCTAAACCGCTCATTCATGAAGGGGGACGCAAATTAATCAGAGTGAAAATATGCCGGATGCCTTTAGACTCTGAAAGTCCTGCGTTTGTATTCCAACTATTATTTTTCCACTGAGTTTCGGAAGCGGACTAGAATGGGTCCCCTCGACTCCGCTGCGGCTTCCATTGGAGCCGCAAAGCCTTTCGTACGCACGAGCAGACTCGCCGTCGGGACTGCGCACACCTGCACACGGTGACGGTCTCGTTCGGAGGATCATTTGCTTGAAGCTTCTCAAATTGAAAAGGTACTACAACGGGGGGCCGCTTGCCGTAGAGATTTGCACGCTCAACAGCAGTATCAAAGTGCCACTCATTTTGGAACAGACGTTCCCCAGCTTTGGACGGCTTGTGTGAAGGAACTTGGAACAAATATCAAGCTGCACGCTGAGATGCTCAGAAGCATGTGCCTTCAAATCGTAATTTAGCCCTTCATAAGTTGTCGGCTGTGCTTAAATAGCTCCTTGCAAAGACTGAGAGTCAAAGCACCGTCTCTCAGTTCTTGTCAAGTTTTTTGCTCGGAGCCTGAGCCATCCATCTGCGCGACATGACGTGTGACTTGACGTGCATTGCAGCGGGCCACACGCGTCGACGCTTAGCAGCTTTTCTGAGATTCACATGTGTAACGTCGCGCTTCTGATCACAGCTCGGGAACGGCCTTGGAAGATTCTGTGCTTGTTGTTCCGGCCTTGAAGGTTCGTTGCTTACGTTCAAAAGGATCTAACTGCACGTCCTGAGCTCGAAGGTTCAATTGTGTCGATGCGCAAGATCCAGAGCCTGCCTCGTGCGAGCTGACTCTGTCCGCGTCTTCCAATTGGTCCTCATTATGCACGGGTTCTGAAGATCTGGACCCGTGGCCTGCTCCAGAAGGGCGTAGCTCAGTCCGAAGCGGCTATTCGATCTGAAGCCCCTCACGTGCTTACGTTTGTAGGCGCGAATAGTGGTGGCACCAAGTAGCAAACTGGGTTTGAGCGCTTGTGATGTCGAGCTATCGAGATCCATGCTCAAAGCAATACTTTTTCAAGGCGGGCATTGGCGGCGGTCCCGCAATCTGCAGAACGCAAAGGTTGCTCTTTGAGCGCCGTGATGTGCTCGCTTTGGTTTCAAGTAGCCAGGTCTCTTTAATCCAAAGCGCCCCGGTGAAAGGACGGTCTGCTCTGCTGAAGGCTTGTGATTCCGGTTGGCTCCTGATTACACTGTGCTTGCACTGGTTTCATCTGACTGATGGACCTCTTCAAGCGTTGTCTAGTACCGTTTTGTGCGAAATTTTCTGCCCCAAAAGTGAGTCCTACCGTGGATCGCCCTCAGTCTGTATCCGAGACGTCCTCTGCAATTCGTTACTGGGCGGCCTCGTCACGAAACAGCCCAATCGCGTTTCAGGCCCTTCTGCAATCAAAGACGTACTGAGATTGCCCTTTTCGAGCAGCCAAGCCTTGCAAAGTACAATTTCTGCCAATTTGGCCTTGGACGTAGTATGGTCTTAATCATGTCTGGCAAAGAATGTGGTACTACTTGTGGCCTTGCATGATTGACTCGCCAATGAATGTTGCAATGACGACAGCTGATACTAACTATACTAGCTTGGTTCGGCGAATAGCCCCATCCCGGCCTAGATTGCGCTCGTGCCTCTAGCTTATATCGTATGTGCTAGCTCTGGTACCTATAGTGAGGGCCTACACTCTGCCGGCAACATTGGGAACATGTATTTCGAACATGTGTCCGACTTTCGTACACCGCCGTTGCCGCCATCAGCCCCCACCGTCCAGAATCTCTGGCTTGTTGGGTCCCTTATCAATCGGTGCTGGCTTTCCTGGTTTTTTACTTCTCAGACGGTTTCGCTGCAAAGTACGTCTGTGTGCCAACTCTTCATGATCGAGTGAGCCAGAAACAATGTTGCGCAAGCGGGTCGCGCATCGACCACCGCAAGGGCTGCCAAATGGGTTGCAAGCTTTCGCAGTCCGTTCTTCCATTGGCTTCGTAACGGCTGGGGGCTTCTAGAATCTATGCGTGGGGTCCCGACATGGAGTCCCACTGGCAGCTGATGACTTTCTTGAGATCGGAGCCCAAGCCTGAAGGTTTGATCGTGGTGCCCAAACAACAAGATTGACAAACAAATTCGTGATGTGTAGCGAAGTGTTTCGAGGATCTTTGGAAGGCTTCGCTCCTGCATGTGGTGCTGGAGAACGGCTATGAGCGACAGGATCAGGCTGGGCTGCTTTTGGTAAAGGTCAAAAGCCCATGGGCTGATAGCGAGACCGGATCGTAGACTCCTGCCATCAGTGGAATGTATTGTAGGAATTGATTTCGACACACGTTGTTTTGGAGCACGTACTGTTTGTCTTCACGCTTGCATGCGAATTTTGCGCGTTTCTTAATTTGCGGGGCCGCTTACACTCGTGGGCGTGGCTCAATTTTTATCACCTGACTGCACGGAGTTGAGGTTCCTGCATTACTTGACGTGGCAAAATAGCTTGTCGTCAACCTCACCAACTCGCGGGGATCACAGCAGAGACAGCTCCAGATTATCGACTATCGCACCTTTGCTTGGTTGCTTGAGCACGGCTCGGGAGGCCTCCTTTCCTTGACGTCTCGGGTATGAGCATTGATAGTTAAGAGGCTTTCCTTAACGTCTCGGCTATAAGCATTGATAGTTGAGAGGCCAATCTTTCAAACGACGGTGCCGTCCAGCATCTGTGAATTTAACTGAACTGTTCATTCGTTTACGAAGCCAATTGTCAATCCCGCTCCTAAGTTGGACCTTTAAAGCGAAGCGAGATTCAAGGCCCTCATTTTCAAGGTTCAAATACTCCTCACATGCACATCACGTGTGCCTTCGATTTTTTTCGTTGGATGGCCCGCTGGGATGCTTTTCGATCCGCGCCGTCGGATGTGTTCCAAGACCTTTATCCTCGTAGGTCGTTTAGAAAGTGAAACTCACACATGCAACTTTAGAATGATTAAGTCAGTCCCGGCTTCTAAATAGTCAACTCGAACCTCTGTGCCTGGACAAAAGATTGGAGAAAGGCGGACTCTGCAGATCTCTTTGCCGATGGCGGTAGGCAATCTCTTTCAGTCGTATGACTCCGATACGATAAAGAAGCTGGAGACCAGATGGCAACTGAGTTTCATTCCGTCAATGCTTCAGACAAGTGCTCGACATAGTCAAGAAGCACAGCAGATCTGAGCTGAGTGCCTCACCAAAACATTTTGCGCGGGCATGGGTTTCTCACTTTGTTGCATAGATGTTCCCACTGAGTGCCGTCCAGTGAAGCTGTGCTCCAGTAAACAAAGACATCGTGTGCTACACTGGTGCACTTGGGGGCAGTCCTGGTGCACTCTAAGTTAAGCGGCTATGATGGGAGAACTTTCAATTTCGGCCGTATTCGGTCACTCCGGGCTTTAGGAGGACTCGCGGAGCCGCATTCCACGCGCATCCCTCTGGCAACAGCTGACTTAATACATCGTTGGTACCGGAGTGGGAATCCTCAAGCACAATTATTATACAATAGGCCTCAAGGGAAGCTTCCCTTAAGAGCCCAAGCTCGAGCGTAGAGGGTAAAAATCAGGATACACCGTAACTTGCTGGAGTGACTCGAGAATTGGAGTGAGTTGCGCTAACTTTCTGAAGCTGTCACCTTGGTACAAACCGCTTTCGATTTGCATGTTGTTGGCGGCAGTAAGAAGGGGGCACGCTACCAGTGGGTGGTCGTGTTTTGTCAAAGCACAAGAGTTCAGGCACGTGTGGAAGCAGAAAGGCCGTTATTTCATCATCAATCGGGTGCGACGCCGATTATGAAGTGTTTGCATTGTTCACCAGTGACGGGAGCATGGTTGTCCGCGCAGGGTCTTGCGTTTTATCCACGCTTAAGGACTGTGCGACCGGGCGTGCTTCTAATATTGATTTTCCTGAATTGCCATGCGCTGCGATGTCCAAGCGACGGTCCCTTTTTGCTATCAAAATGTTTGGATATCTGCGGGCGTGAGCTTTTTCCACCGGACTTTACTGCGTTTGAAGCTGTGTCCATGATGACTTGACGTGGCGAGATGCAATTTCGTCAAGAACTGCTTCATTGGAAAGCATCAGTAAGGCAGAGGCGGCTAGCTCACCAATTATCGAGATTTAGCAAGGCTTGCTTTGGTCGATCAAGTACAATTGGGAGGTGTCGACTTTTTTGTCTCGATCGGCTTTGAGCATCGAGAGTTGTGAGGCGAGTTCCGCAGTCCAACTTGAAGGTCGCGGCGAGCTACAGATGCAGCTTGCCAGGTCGAGTACGCGCTTGGCCTTAAAGTTTTAAGTGTGAACCTGTGTGCCTCGACTAGAGATGGGAGTCCGTCGCCTGGAAGCGCCCAGCTGGCGGCCACTAATCAATTAATTACGAGAGTGGGCTCATCTTTGAACTTGCTCTCGACCACCGCCATCTCCGCAACCCGGTCGAAGGTCTTGATCAGGTAGCCCAGGCGCTTCGTCTGGTTGAGGATGCAGCTGAACACTCGGATCTGTAAAAAGGGGATCAGACCGCGTAAAAGTTCGAGAGTGCCTTCTTGTAAGGCGACTCTTTGTGTGTCTTTCGCTTGACCTGCCGTTTCGCTGGTTCCAGCTTGATGGTCTTACGCGAGATAGTAGGCTTCGGTATATATGGCATGTAATGCTTCGCCCCTGGGTCGAAATATAGATGGAATGCGTTCACTCGGCCCCTTGTGTTCGCGGTGTCGAACTCGCTCTCGCCCCCCGACTTTATGTGCACCACGATCTTAGCTTTGAGGAGCGCACTCAGAGCTATTAGTTCCGTGTTGCCTGCATATGTGGTGGTCCTACTCATGACTCGCTTATAAGAGGGCCCGTCCTTGATGTTCGCCTCTCCGTCTACGTTGTTGCTCGCGTATTCGTTGAGAATGAGCTCGCCGCCGGTCAGGTTGCCTCTTATCCCCCCTAGAGGAGTTCTCATATGTCCGATGACGTAATCTACGGCAGCCTGTCTGAGCTTCTTGGAATTCCGGATGATATACGTTCTGCTGAGCGTCGTCACGTCTACGCCCTTTGCCGCTAGAGATGCCAGGAGTATGCTGTGAAAGAGACAACTGCCGTCCCCAGGCACGTGCATCAGTTTGAAAGTGGGTGGAACTTTGGAGCTGGACTTCCGCACGGGACCCCCTCTCTGATGCGACGCGCACCTATCTGAAGATGGAATCTTTACGCAGGCTGCACGCCTCTTGCAGTGTGCATCTTTGCGAGTCTTGCCCGTGCAACGTTCGCACGCCATGCTTCCTGTATTAAGCTCATGGAAATTTTCGGGCACTCGCCTGTTGGCCTCTGTGAAGCAGATAGTCGATGGGTACGAAGGTGGCCTTGGACATCTCGATCTGGTCGAAAAGGAGGTTGAGCTTGTCCGACAGGCGGAGCGGCAGCGCCGTGTCCTGGACGCAGTACCTCGCGATCTCTGCGATTCCTTCCGGCGTCCCCTGCTCGAACAGTTCGAAGAGCCGGCGGATGGGCATGTCGTTCTTGTGCTCGTTCAGGGTGACGGAGGCCACGTTTTCCAGGCTGTAACTGTCTAGCTTGTGCGACCGCTTCACGGCCTGCATGAGATCCAGGTCCAGGATCCCCTGCATGCTGACGAGGAGGAACTTGTTGAAGCCGAACGCTGCGGACTCCAGCTGTTTCTCGCTCAGCGTGCTGGGGACTCCTTTCAACCTGCCGACGTTAACAGGGACGCCGGCCCGCCGCGCAGACTTGTACAGAAAGTTCCAATCAAAGCCGTAGCCGTTCCAAGAGTAGATGACGTCCGGAGACTCATTCATCAGGAGGCGCTGCCAGGCCATGATGACCTCTCCTTCGGAGTCGTAATTCTCCACCACGACCCCTTCGATCGGAGCGCAGTCTTTGAGCGTGATCACGTGCCTCAGGTAGGGTTCTTTCTGGCCGTACACCTTGAAGGTGCTGCCGATGGTGATGGTCCGAGCTCCTTCGAAGGAACCCTCCGGAAATGAGCCGTCTGTGGTGTAGGCCTCTATGTCGAAGCTGCACTCCACCAGAGGCGGGATCTCAGCCCCTTGTCCTGCCTCCGTACGCTTGGCTCGGATGGCCGTCTGAGGGATGAGGAACTCCAGGTCGCACGTGGACACCTGTCGAGCCTTGTCGACAGGTTTGCGTCCTCCGAGGTCGATGGTGTGCCAGCCGCATGGCAACGAGCCCGTCTCGTGAAAGAATTGGATGACTGGGGGCACGTTCGCTTCGTAGAGCGCGAATCGATGGGGGTCTCTCTTCAGCACCCACACGTTCAGTGGCTTCTTCTGTAGAGCGTACTGGCACTGCTTCAGCGCCTTGTCCGAGGTGACTTGGAGCTTGTAGAAGAGGAAATCCTTGTCTCCATGGTAGCCTGCACGAAAAACGCACTCCTTTCAGTAATGCAAAGAGCAGGAGGGTATCTTTGATGACAACCAGGTATCGGCACCAGCACGCTAGCTTTGCCACTTTGCTCATGCGACTTCAGGCCTAGCATAGAACTTCTTGCTTCGCAGAGAGGTGACTCTTGCGATTCCTCCGTACGCCCGCCCGTTGATCGACAGGTAGATTCTTTCTGCAGTGGCGGTGGACTCCGCATGGCCCCATCCTTCGGGAGCCTCCAGGTACAGTGCAGGGGCGAACGGTATGCGCAGGCACACGCTCTTGCCCTCCGCCGTCCGCCCGTACATGTAGATGAAGCACTGCTTAGCCGTGTCCTCCGCGTATGCAGCCCCGCCGTAATCATCAGGATGTTCGTCGTCTCGTTTCTTGTAAGATTGGATGAGGTCTATACAAGCTTTGAAGCGCTCGTGGTTGGCTGCTGCTTTGGTAGGGTCCATGTCTTCGTCTCGAGCATCGGTGGTGAGCATGAAAACCTCCATGGTCGAAATGATGGGAATCGACGGCTCCGATCTCCTGTTTATATACTGTGGTAAGATCGTCCGAAACTTTTGAACGCTTGAAGCTGCCCGTCTTAAATCGGACGGTAGCTAAACCTGCCCTCTGTCTTATTTCGGACGGGGGTCAGAAGTGCCCCTGTCGATTTTTCGGACAGGGATCCATGTGACCCTCGCGTAGTTTCGGACGGGTGGTGTATAAATAGGATCACAGTCTCGGCACTTTCCTAAATGGAAGACTCCAAAGATGGACCCCGACGCAGTAGCTTCTCTGCTAGACGTGCTGACTGCGCGCATCAGCGAACTCGAGGTTCAGACGAGGATTCTCTGCGAATTCCATACTCTCCAAGAGTGCCAGAAGCAGGGTTGCTTATTTCCTCAGCTCTTGGGGTCGAAAGCAAAGGCAGTCCGAAAGCACTATGCCGGGTCCACCAAGCAGCACGTCTTGGTGAGTTTCGATCATGGGGGCGTCGGGCTGGACCCCTGGGCGTTCGACCTCTATGTCAGGTTCCTGAATGGCGAGTTTTTGGAAGTGACTACGATGGCGGTCAGGAATATGATATTGGCGTTGGAGGCCATGACTTCCGACGCTGGTGATAGGCCGCATTGGTACGATGTGCATAGCGGCGAGTTCAGCCCGCACACCTACGTGAGGAACGAGATAGTGTCCAGGATCGTGACGTTTCCGTTCCCTGAAGTGGTCGCTTTCGATGGTCTGCTGAGGAAATTCGTGCTCAGCTTCGATGAGGCGACTGACGTACGAGAGATTTGCTTCATGATTGAGCACATCCTGGAGTTTCTGGGCGAGCGCGTCGAAGAAGATGCTCTGGATATTTTCGAAATCGCTCCGGAGGTGGCGCGCGTGGCAAACATGCTTCTTGCGGGCGATTTCGTGAGAGGGGAGGAAGAGGACCAAATCTGGGACGAGGTGGCGTTCCAGATGCGGTTCAGAAGCTCCTCGAGCCGCCGTAGGCTGAGGGAAGAGATAGAGAGTGTGTTGAAAGCAGACTGCGGGGTAGCCTCGCATTCGGGCGGACCCGACTGAAGAAGCTTCTTAGGGTAGTCGCCCAACAGGAATCATCGCAGAACTCTGTCCATAGCTGCTCTTAGGTCAGCCAACTCCAGCATATGAGCGTTCCCAGTACGTTGGATGGCCTGTTGCCTTGCACTTTGTATGACTTTAGTGAGATAACAAACGATGGAATCGTCCAGAGCCTTGTATTGAGCCTGGTTCAGCTTTTGACCGACCAATCCCTCCACCGCACGTTTCGAGATCTTTGCAGGCATCTATCGAGATATATATGTTTCATAGAATATTTGTGTGCCTAGGGCGGATGGCTCTGTCGCAAACTACTTTCAATAAGATCGTAAAGAGTTACGTCCCGCAGAATACGCACGTTGCGAATGGATTCTATCAGGTGCTCAGGAATCGCTTGGACGACCGCATATCGAGGACTTTGGAAGGAGCAAAGACCCTCGCTATCTATGCACATGAGGCAAAGAATGAGTCATTCACTCCTACCGACGCGTCTATGGTCGACTATCTGGCCGGAATCCAGACGCGCGAAGATCTACAACTGCGTCCCATGCACGATCCAGCCTACAACAACTTCTTCGATCGCATTCGTCGTCGGCGAGCGAAAGCCGTTCCCAAACAGGTCCCAGCCGAGGATGCCGGGATGAAGCTCGTACCGGACGTCGATTGGGGAGGTGGAGGTGGAGGTGGAGGTGGGGACTCCGACGGTTGGGGTGGGGGCGGTGACAATTACAATAATCACCACAATCCTGCAAAGACCGTGTCGAAAGGCGCCGGTCATGCAAAGAGCGGCTCGAGGCAGAGCACAAAGAGCGTGTCGAAAGGCGCCGGTCATGCAAAGAGCGCCTCGAGGGAGAGCACAAAGAGCGTGTCGAAAGGAGCCGGTCTTGCAAAGAGTGGATCGAGGCAGAGTGCAAAGAGCGTGTCGAAAGGCGCCAGTCATGCAAAGAGCGGCTCGAGGGAGAGCACAAAGAGCGCTTCAAAAGGAGCCGGTCTTTCAAAAGGCGCCAGTCATGCAAGGAGTGGCTCCAGAGATATCGCTACTAAACGCGCGGTCAAGAGCGTCGTCGAGATCCAGGAGCCTAGGACGCCGATCCAACGCGCACGCAAGACGGTCGTCGGCGCGATTGCGCCTGAGACTCCTCGACGCCAGACACCGGCCAGAAAGAGAACGCAGCCGGTGTGGGCCCGCGACTACGTCGATAATGGGACGATAGATCTTCGGAGGATCAAGCGGGATTTCGTGAGAGTCAGCGTACCGGAAACTTACAACAACCTGTTCCACGCCGTCCGTATAGCTACCGGTGAACAGAAGACGGTCCAAAAACTTCGCGACCAGTGTGCGTTGCTGGCTAGCCGAGAGAACACATTCGAGCCCATATACTTGCAGCATATGTCAGAAGATGATCTGAAGGAACACGTCGCATCGCTGAAGAAGAGAGAGAAGGGTGGGGAGTTGGAGTTACGGGTGTTGGCGTTCATCACTAAATTCACGTTGTTCGTCAAGGAGGGTCATGTGCTCAAAAAGTACATCCCGGAGATCTTCCCTGATATGGCCGGTCCCAGCCAGCAGAATTACCCTCAAGCGGTTCTGGAAGTCAAGAGATATTACGACGTGTTGCGACCAAAGACGAATGCTTGAGTCGGTTCCATGGCTGAGCACTCATTCGCGTCCACAAGCGTATCATGTTCGTCTTTCTGAGATGCCAGTACGACATGGAGCATCAGAATGCTATGGAGAATATCAGGTGGGGATGGTATTCGGCACGGAGGACGATTCACATCATCTGGGAGTACATCAATCATTTTAGAGCTTGAGCTCGTGTCCCTTCCACTAACTACCCTTCTGCTTGCTAAATCTCGAGACGCTTGAGTCTCTTAAGCCTGCTCAGCTGCGAGGAAAGACATTCTTTCCACGAGCTGTCAACATCGTTGTCGACATTGTTCGACAGATCTAGGCGGGTGAGCCGAGTAAGCGTGCTGATTGCTGGGGCTAAAACTGTCATGCCTGTCTCTCCTATCTCATTCTCACTCAGGTTCAAATCAAAAAGCCTCGTAAGAGTGCTCAACGATGGTACGAGAGCTGTGATACCCGCGCTCCCGATCCCGTTGACTGCCAGGCCCAAACAAGTGAGCCCCTTCAACGTACCAAGTACCGGTCCTATGATGGTCATGCCCGCCTCCAGTAGTTCGTTATCGTCTAGGTACAGAGTGGAGAGCCTGGTCAGTCTGGTCAAGGTTGGCACCAGAGCGGCTGCGCCCCTAATACCAATCTTATTACCGGTTAAGTCAAGGTGTGTTAGCTTAGCTAGCATGTTGAATGAAGGGGCCAGAGCTACCATGCCTGTCCCGTGTATTCTATTGTAACCCAGACACATAGTGGAGAGCCCGGTCATCCTGCTTAAGGCTGAGTGGAGAGCCGCTGCCCCAAAACTTCCGATTTTGTTGAACGACATGTCTAAAGTTTCGAGCCTCGTTAATCTCCTCATCTCCAGTGCAAGTGCGGCAGCTACCTCATAACCAATACCATTGCTGCCTAAGCCCAGCTCTCTAAGGTTCGTGAGTTTTCCCAGCTCTTGCGCCAGGGCCTTGGCGCTACTGTCACGGAGCGTGTTGCACCCCAATCGGAGACGATTGAGCCCCGTCAACTTCCCCAACTGCGGCCCTAGAGCGGCAGCGCCCGCACGTTCGATCTTGCCGTATGGAGAAACGACCCTTTCGATGGAGTGGAATGGAAGCTCCAAGGTTGTCAGACGAGTCATACTTCCCAACCCAGAGCTCAGGACTGCAACGCCCTCCTCGTCGACCCTCGCACCTCTCAGCCTCATAAAGGTGAGATCCTGGTAAGAGCATACGCATCTGAGGAGCTCATGCCCCAGATCTCCACCCACTGTCAGATCAAGCCTTTCCACGTATCCCTCTGCTCCAGATAGGTACTGGCGTAGAGCTCTTCCATCTACCTGCTGAAGCATGTTTGCAGACATTTTCGCGGCACTTATACCTGCACATTGCAATAACATGCTACTTTAGCCTTAAAGCAGGGCATGTGACTCTGAGCATGGTCTTGGCCCACATGCTCGGTTCCAGCATCTCACGCAACATGGATATATGACACATTCCAGTCACGCTCGGTTTGATTCTGACATTGATTCAAAGATGACCGTGACAATGTTGAAACTGGCGGACGGATGTCAACAACTTCTGAAAAGTTTCCATCCTACACACCGCTACATGCAGCTATTTCCTATCCCTGTCAAATCCGTTGTCTTGGCTAGATCTCCTATGGCTTCTCTTAGGTTGTTTGGCATCTCTCTCAACTGCTTGACTTCCGCTTTTGATGCCTGTAATGCGTAAGATAAAGCTCCTACTAATGGAGAAATATGAGAAATCATCATAGACATAACAATCCTTCCTTCCTTTTTTTTGTCTCTGCATGTGACATCAGAGTCTCGTGACGTTTGCATGAGAGCAGCAGGATCCTTGTTCGATTAGACTACATCCCCCCCGCAGCACCGGAAGCACCTTTTCCAGGAAGACCCAGACGTCCCGGAAGAGTTGTTGGCAGCGGGCTCCCCGTCATCCTTCTCTGGGCCAGGTTCGCCAGGGAACCCCCTCGGGGCAGCATGAACCGGCAATCGCTTTTCCACACACTTCTGGCAGATCCACACCGTGGCCGGGCTCCCCTGCACGGCGTTAGGCGCGGTAGGCGCGCTGCTTGCTGAGGGCCCGCTGTCGGGGACTGCGCACGCGTGCGCCTCGTACAGGGTGAGGAGTTTGGTCCAGCCCTTGTCTTTGTCGTTCTCCTGGAGGAACTGCAGCAGCTCAGCGGCCTCGAGGCCCTCCTTGCTGACGTGGTGCAGGTCGCGGGATGCGCCCTCAGCGGCCGTTGGGAGCGCAGTGTTGGGCTGAGGGGGCAACGGAGAGGAAGGCGGGTGAGTTCACAGTCGCCTGCTCAGAATCAATGGGAAACGAGACTTTGGGCGACAAGTCATGTCTTGGGTCGCCCTCGCCCATGTGAGCACCAAGGGTAGACGTCACTTTCGTCTGCAAGCAACACGTGAAGCTGGCGATTCCTAGCAGGATCCGAGCCAGCGAAGAGGAGCTGGACAGTCGTTTGAAGCGGTTCACGAGGAAGCGATGGGCATGAAATGCCATTAAGGTTCGCGTCTTGCCGAAGGATCCTGACGAGTCAACTGCAACAAACATTGCGTGAACTAAAGGCTGCATGCTTGACGTGGATCCCATGTTTCAAAAATCCACCCTGCAGATTCGGAAGGGATTTTCCAGCGGCGAAATATGTGCAAGGAGACAGCATCGTATGTACACTCCAAGATGCTTGGGGGAGGGCTCGGCTGCGGCCTGACCCCTAAGCCCTTCTTTCCTGCAGCAACGAGGCAGTTTCGAACTGCGTCACAGTCCGCATCCTCGCATCCAAAGAATCAATTCCAATACTCGGGGGTCCGGAGTCTGCGCACTTGAAAATCGAGACAAGACACCAAAGAAAGTGATCTGCAGGGCGCTCGAATACCATACCTGGCGAAATACGGGACGAAGCAGTACGTAAAAGTACGATAGATCGGGGTCCGATTTGAATTTAGGGTACCCAAAGGGTCACAGGACGCTAAGCTCGGTGGATCGTCAGAGATCTTGACAACGACGGAAGTGTACATTATTAACGGGGAAAGAAGGGTTGCAGCGGACTGGTCACCTGCTGCAACGGGGCTTTCAAGGCCTCTATAGCCTTGACCAGGCCGTCGGCCACCTTGTCCAGTCCTGCCATGGGCGCGCACAGGCTGCCCAGCTTGCCCAGGAGCAGCAGCACGCCCAGGCCAGCTGCCAACCTCTCGGCCCACTTGGACATCTGGATCTTGTACCCGCTTCCCTGCACGAGAGGCGCAGAGGCATGGTGAACGATTCTGGTACACGGAGACGGTTGTAATGAAGCAGAGCCGCATGTAAGAGATCGTTGTCAGGAGCGAAACGAAATCGTAGTTTCAAGCTGATGAAGAAAGCTAGATTGACAAAGCCGGGACCTCGTTGTACGAGTGCTTCACGGGCGCCCACGTCAAGGTTGAAAGCATCCGGCTGGGAAATGGAATTTGCAGTACGATCCAAATCCGTGTACTGTTGCGCGGCAATGGAGAAGCCGTGGGCGCCGGTCACCTGAAGGGCGAAGCATTCCTCGCAGCAGAGGTACAGCGTCGCATCATGGCGAAACAGCTTCTGGACGAAACCGTTGTACACAACGGAGAAGGCCAGGCGCGCCTGATCTTCTGCCGAGGAGGTGCCCTTCACGACCTTGACCGCGGCCTTCCCAACTTCTTCAGAGATATTCTCCATAATGGACCGTGCCGTGGCGCTGGTGTCGCCATGGCGTTGAATCACAAACACGCGGGGGGCTCTATTCCGTTCCACCTCGACAATAAGCCTCCCAAGGGCATGCTGCGCTTTTTCGATGAGCTCCGGAAAGACCTTCTGGGCCCTCTCGATCCGCTGCAGTCCCGCTTTCACCTCCAACTTGAAGATGGTATTCTTCAATTCACCAGAGGCCGATTTCAAATCAGCAACCGCCGGGGCAATCTTCAAATAGGGGACGAATTCAAGGTTCACTCCTGGCGCTCCGCACGAGGCCTCCAGGTCGCCGGCTGAGAACCCCCCACTCATCACCTGCTTGAGGACCTCGGGGGTCATGGGAAGGAAGTGGTTGGGGTAGTGGTTCGGGCAAGCAGCGGAATATTGCAGCCTCTGGTACCCGCGGAAGTCGACCATGTGCGCGTTATAGACAGAGGTGATGACGGGAGACAGACGCTCCCACAGTAGTCTGTTCGTGTCGTCTCCTACCCCCGTGGGTGCGTTCGCCTTTGCGAGGATGTCAAAGTCGACCCCGCCGTCGCGGCGCGTCCGGGACTCCACCAGCAGTGACCCGCCATCCGACAATAGCATCAGCGCCCCCCGCCGCCACCGCTGCTGGTGAGGGTACGCGGTGCACACCCCGGACCGCACCAACACGGTCTCGAAGAAGCCCGCCGGCAGGCGACCCGTGCTCATGAGCCGCCACCCTCGGAAGACAGTGCCCCCTGACTCAGAACTCCAGGACTCAACATCCGGCGGCCGCCCCTCTGTCCACAGCCCTGGGAGGAAGTACTCTCCCTGGATCGAGTACGCCAGCTCGAAGTGCTCCAGGATCTGGAGCAGGCGCGGGACATCGATTTCCCGGTTCCTCTCGCGCAGCTTGGGCAGCTCGGGGATGAGCTCCTTGTGCAGGAGGCCACGCTTGGTGAGGTCCTTGACCTTCTCCATCAAATGCGGCTTCCAGAGCGTCTTGTCATCCAGCGTGTGGCTGAAGATGCTCCCAAGCACCAGAGCCAACCACGATGGCTGCAGGAAAACGACCTCCTTCAGTTCCCGGACCTCTGAGAACCACAACACGTAGCCCAACGCGCTCCAATAGCTCAGGGCCTCTTCGAACTCCGTGACGCTCTGAAAACCTAGCTCGGCGGCTTCGACCCGCTCCCAGACCCGATCCTTACGAGCCTCCAACAGTGCTCCTGACTCCAGCACCGGTTCTTGCCCCTCGCCCTTCACGCCCTTATTGGCCTTGCCATCCAAGGACCGCTGGAACTCTGCAATCTTCTCGAACAGGCCGACCCACGACCGCGGGAGCACCCGCTCAAAACGGCTGCGGTTGCCCCTCACGAGCTTGACCAGCGCTTGTTGCAGGGCGGCAACGGCGTGATACTCGGTCGAGGAGACGCAAAAGTACTGGCTCAGCAGCTCCGGTGGCTGCTGCACATAGCCGAGGTCGTCATACTCCTCGCTCTCCACAACAAGGTCAGCGTCACGCTTCAGGGAGGTCAAGAGGGAATCATGCAGCGCCGCCAGGGTCTGATCTGCTTCTCCCACAGCTTTGTCGCGCTTTGTCCCCACCAGGATGAACGTCGCTCCCGGCGCAACAGCTTGGATCGAGTCCAGCCGATCCTGCATAGGAGTATAAAGCTGAAAGTCTTGGAAAGAAATAGTTTCATTGCTCCTTGATTTATGTTTCCTTCTAAGCAACCTGCCACATTCGGTCAGACAGAGAAGCCTAGGACTTTAGACTAGGATCTGCAATGTTGAGAAGCGGCCGTATCTAAGTTTTAGCCCTGTTCCCGCCCTGTCTAATCTGGCGCGCTGCTCGATAGCAGCTGTATATGACTCTGAGTTTCAAAAGTTTACGTGATGAATTAGGAGGCACCACAAAAAGGGCCCAAAAGACACAGGAAGGACAATTATCCGAGTATCTTCAAGCTGATTCACATGATCGAATTGTAGCTCAACCTTGAAATTGCTTCTAGTCATGCGCAGGGGTCAACCTCACTGTAAAGGAGACCGTTCACCACCTTTAGAGCGAAGTTGCTTAGGAAAACAAGAGCTAGGTTCGAAGGACTCGTATTCTAGGACGGGCTGAGAGATGCGGAAAGGGACGTTGACATCACGAACGTATCAGACGCATGCACAGTGCGTCTGTTTTTTCGACTAGTCATGACTTCACCTTCAAAATGCCAACGTCAATTTCCGCACTAAGGTCCACCACCAGGATGTAGAGGCACTGGTCCACGGTGAAGAAGAGGCGCTGCATCATCCCGTACTGCTCCTGGCCAGCGCAGTCAAATACCCGGAAGGTCAGCGGGACATCGCCTCCGCCCACGTCCACTGGCCACTCCAGAAACCCAACGTCAATGCCGACGGTGGTTTCAGTGCTGCCTTCCGCCACACGTTCTCCGCTCCGCAGGGCCGCAAACAAGCTCGACTTGCCCACCCCGCCAGGTCCGATAAACATGAGCTTAGCAATGGCCCTCTTGCCAGATCCCTTTGCTAGTTGCCGCAAAAAACTGAGAACTTCGGCAGTCCCCTTTTCCACTATTTCTGATGGGGGGACCTCCAGTCGGTTGCCCATCAGTCCCAATGTTCGCAAAGCAGGAAATGACACAAGCTCTCCAGGAACGTTCACAATCTCGTTGTAGTCCAGTT
>DF237535.1:31049-55443 GCA_000708835.1 Klebsormidium nitens
ATCCCGGATCCCGTTGCCCCTCAGGTCCAGGGAGGTGAGCCCCAGATCCAACGTCGTCTTCTCTCGCAAGAGGTTAGTTAGATCTGGGGATGGAGCTCCTTGCCTCAACGGCCGCATGATCTCTTCTTTTGTCAAACCCATAGCAAGAACCTCGGACATTTTCCTTCCTTACACTGCATAAGAAAGCGAAGTCAATATTTTTGACATATCAGAACATCTGCATTGCTAGAGAAGAAATGACACGATAAAATGGACATAGCCATTGTCAATGATGGGGACCTTGAAGTGAACATGTGACCAGAACTCATCGTGCTCACCTTGAAACAGCGTCACGGACCCTTGAATGCCCTAATACGATGTCAGCGGGCTGCCCTCTCACTCAGAATGCAAGCATCGATGTATGCTGGATGCTCGGCCCACATTGACAAATTCTATCGCAGCCAATTCCCTTAGGATGTTTGGTTTGGGAGGAAGCAATCGGCACAACGACCTTGGTTTTTCAAAGAAAGAAGAAAAAACGTCGCTGGTTAGAACCGAAGTGCGAGTCACGTTCCCGTTTTCAGGCCTCCTACATTTTCTAAGTCGTAATACGAAATATTCAGTTCAGTCTGTCATTTTTTCTTTAAAAATAATATCTGGAGATATCTGGATCTGGCATTTCGGTCACCAGCGGTTACAGCCACAGGAATCACACGAATAACCGCTGGTTAGTGGCCGGCAGCAGTATAGAATTAGATTTCATCGTAACGACTTGCACAAGATGATCTGGACGCGGCGAGTACCCACGGAATTCTGAACTTTCGAAAAAACAAATTCTGGACCGTCGAACCATTCGAAAGACATTAATGTATAATAACCGACCAGTTTATTAGCTTGATCTGAGAAAACAAATTGGGTTATTGGATTGTTTGGTCAAGTCCAAAGACTTGCAACAGAAACAGTACAAGGTAATATTATAATAATAAGAACGATACACAGAGCAGTCTAAAGGTCCCCCTGGGCCAATGATCTTTGTCAAAAACGCCGTCACCCCCTGGTTCTTTATTGAATCGAAACCAAGTGGCAATCGTGACCGGTTTGGATACGCTCACTTGCAGAGTGTTCCGTTGAATCGTGGCCTCAAAACTCAAAGGATAAGGATTAGAAACTTAGCGACACAGATATCAACACGTGGACTGCTATTTACCCCTTACATTAACCCTTATATTATACCCTTCCAAGTACCCCCCCGGACCTTCAAGCAGGGGTACAAACGTCCCGCCGACACCCCTTCGGCCCTCAAACGTCCCGCCGCACCGGAGGATACCCCTTCGGCAAGTAGGGGACCTTCAAGCAGGCCCTAAAATAATAAAATGATAAAAATAATAATAATGTATTTTGTATTTTTTGTATTTTGTACGTACCCTCGAAGTACCGTACTTAAAACCGAGCGCACTGCAACTGAACTATATAATATACTATTAGTATATATATACTAATAGTATATATATTGTCTATATATAGACAAATTGGGTATATATTACCCCCCCCCCCAAAAAAAAAAAAGACTTGCGTTGAGCACTTCCATCAGCAACTTAGCTTAGCACGCAACTGCCTGATTGCTGCTCAACAGAGACAGAAAGCTCTGGTGGATCAGGAACGCACTGAGCGTTCCTTCTCAGTGGAAGACAAGGTACTCTTGAGTACGAAGTATCTTCGTCTGAAGCATGCTGAGACTAATAGAAAGCTGCTGCCCAAATATGTGGGACCTTTTGAAGTCGTGCAGGAGGCGGGACCAGTAGCGTACCGATTAGCAATGAACCCGCAGTGGAGGATCCACCCGGTGTTTCATGTGTCGCTGCTAGAGCCGTACAGAGCTCACGGCCGAGTGCAACCCCCACCGCCTCCAATTGACTCGGAAGTGGAAGGCGATCTGGAATATGAGGTGGAAACGATATTGGATCATCGTTACCGCGGTACGCGTAACCGCAAGGCCTCTTATGTCGTGGTATGATAGGGTTATGGTCCAGAACATAACACCTGGGAACCCGAGGAACCTCAAGAATGCGCCTGAGATTTTGGCGGAATATTGGAGCAGGTGGGCACAACGCCAGGCAGTTGGGAGCTCTGCGTGCGTTGTATATCACCCGAACGCTTGGATTTAGCATTCCCCTTGACTCTGCGAAGCTGGTTGCATCGTGGGGAGTTTCCTGAGATCCTGGATTGGATCTGTGATCTTTCCTGTGAGGATTGATTGAGTTCTGGCTAACTGAAAGGTCAGGGGTCTTGGACTAAATTAACCAAGATAAGGAAGTTTGTCTGACGTGTGCATGCTGTTTTGACGGAAGGATAACGTCTGATTCTGTGTCGTTTAAGCGGCACTAGACGTCTCCGCGAAGCGTGCGTTCCTCTTCCCCAGAGAGGAGGATATAATTTTATGGGGTGTGATGCCAAGGCATTGTGACGATTACAGCTGACCGAGCCCGGTCTAGTTCTCGTCAAAATCTCGCTAACGATCAAGTTAACGAAACGGCAGTGGTTACGTCTTAAACGACGCTCTGCGGGCTGTCCAATCAGTCGATTTAATGTCCCGGATGGATCGGCTCTTATAAAGCCTTTGCCACGGTTCAGGATGATTCTCTAGCGGCTTCGCCGTTCGATGCAGCCAAGCTCACCCCGAGTTCTTCTCGGCTAGCTTGTCTGGTCTTGTCATAGATTGCTTGGACAAGAGATGAATGTACGAGATGTTGCATATTCATGACAGGGTGGAGCTCGCATCTTACTGGTGCATAGGTAGTCACATCATGTATCGTGACCTTGCGGCTCTGTCTCGACTTGTGGTAATCCTTATCGCGACAGCGCAACGTGCTCAACGCTTGTGGATCCAATTTGTCGTCTCTCGACATGGCTTACGGATCGTAGATGAGACGTGATCAATCCATATCAAGGGCTGATGGCATGGGGACGCCTCCTTGATTTGGCTCTTGTTATTTCATCTACATGAAGGAGCAAGTCCTCTAACGGGGGCGAGTCTTGAGACTCTTCGAACCGAACAAGGAGCCTCTTCGTGAGTCCTAACTGATCAGAACTTGGAGAAAAGGCAAGGAAGCACAATTTTTCTGAGAGGCGCTCTTGCTGAAGGAGAACCAAGTCGTACTGAAAAGCTTGGCATGGTTTCCGCACATGCTTAAGCAGACGGGCAGGTGTTCCCGTCCTACCGATCAGCCAGATCGTTACACTGAAGAAGATGCAATATAGTAATTGACTTTTTGGAGGGGAAGAGAATATAACAGATTAGTAGTGCAGAAATTTTCCTTTGGTTTCTAGTTGCCGATATGTATGTATGTAAGGCCATACCTGAAGAGGATGCAATATAAGAATTGAGTTTTTGGAGAAGAGATTAAAACAGATTAGTAGTACAGAGTTTACCCTTTGGTTTCCAGTTGCCGATATATATGTATGTAAGGCCATACCTGAAGAAGATACAACACAGTTCGACTTTTTGCAGAAGAGATTGTAACAAATTAGTAGTATAGAGTTTCTCCTTTGGTTTCCAGTCGCCGAGGCAGTTGCAGCTTGAAAACACCGCACTTCTTGCTCAGTTCGAGAAACTTACGGCATACCGAGCCGAATTTCAGGTTGTCGTCAGGTGAATAAGTATCCCACAGGGCTCGTCTCAAGACCTCTATCAGCAGCTCGTCAGGTAGGTCAAGGATGGATAACTGCAGGAACAGTAAGTCTATTGTTAGCTCTTCTATCAGTGTCTGCTGCACACTATCAGCAACACGAATAAATGACATCAGATGATAGGAGAGGAGTGAATGATACGAAAGAAGAGCAACCATACGTTCTGAGACGGGACACGCTTCTCGTCCATCCTTGCTCAGTTTGTACGCAATCTTGGCGGCACCTGACCTGTTTTCTGCCTTGCGTTTTTGAGAATGGCAGCAGCGTATCTCAAATCTTTTGTGGTTTGGCATGGTCTAGAAGTTCTGCCTTAAAAATGCACACCCATTCGGAAGCTCGATTGACCGTCCGAAACATGCTACACGCCACGTCACTGGGGACACTGGCGTCCGAAAAAACATGATGTATGCAGCTATAAGCCGTGCCCTTCCTCCTTCGGGTTCGGGTTTAGCATTATGGGTCAAGGGTTAAGGGCCAACTCAAACCCAACTCGCACGTGCCCATGCCTTGCTCCAGAACGATGTCGCGTCCAGACCGGTGTAGTGTTTTTCTCCCTGAATGCCAGTACGACATGGATCGTCAGAATGCTATGCTGGAGGTACCTAGCGTCCTCCCCAAAGCACCGAACGCGGTACAAAGACCGGCCGATCTGGCGTCGGCTGCCTCGCAGTTCCCGCCAAAGATGGCGGCTTCCGTGGCACAGGCACCCGCTGGGGGACTGAGAGAGAAAGGTGGCATCACCTTTCTGAGAGGGAACATGGATGATCAGGGAAAGACTGTGCATAAGATCGATCCGAGAGAGATGGATCTAAATCTGTTGGCTTTGGCGCGAACCGAGTACGTAAACATCCTCGGAAATGTGTTGACAGACCCCATCAGAGAGGGGCTCGTTGCGCAGTACGACACGAGCAAGGCTGAGAGTCCAAAACCGGCCGAAGTCGTGAGGACGTATCAAAAGGTGCTGAAAGAGGTGACGCTTTGGAACAACCACATCGTGCAGGCGGAGACGGAGAGGATTCTCGGCGACTCGAAGACCATGTTGCAGAATCTTTTGGCGGCGATCTACATCTCGAACCTGAAGATCATGGCGAGTATCAGGATCTCAAAGGGCGTGTCCTACGTTTCGTTGACGATCCCCTCTTGCGAGTCCTTCATTCATCGCATCTACATCGAATGTGCACGAATACTTTATCAGAATCCTTACATCATGCACTTGCGCGAGCACGAACCAGTAGAATTATTCAAGAGGAGTGGACGCCTGGGGGAGATCGTTTCTATGGCGACCGAGAGGGCCACTCGGGCAATGCTGCCGGTTCGCGAGCTGCTCGAAGAGTATCTGAATCCAGACATCTTTAATGGGGCCGTGATCGGCCTAGATGCGCCACCTGTTGGACCTCGCCCCAGACCTCAAGTATTCCGTCCCGAATACGAAGCACCCCGGTCCCTGCCGCGAGAAGAGGTCTTCGAGCCCCCGCCTCCGCCCTCGCCACCGAGCGAGCGGCCTATGCAGCCGAGCATCGGCATCGTGACCCCGTTGCAGACAGTAGAGGGACAGCCTGTGGAAGAACGCCCCGCATTGCCGTTCCTCAAGAGCAACATGCAAAAGAAGCTGGACGACCTCCCGCCCATGTTGAGAGAGAAGTTGGGTCTCGACGAGAAGGAGGAGCTCAAGACTATTGCGACCACGGCTGGTCGTGGCCAACCGCAGCCTCAGATGATGGTGGAGGCGTACGAGGGCAGGCTTCCCAAGAATTCGTTCGAGGAAGAGAGCGAGGGTTCAGATTCCGAAGAGGACGATCAGAGCGGAGGCGAAGAGTCGGATGACGACGACGAATCAGGAGACGATTGATGCGTCTGATCGATACCAAAAAAAAATAGATAATCATCATAGGTGCTTACATGACGGGTTCTTCGTTCTTGTCTTCCAGACTAGGCGGTTGCATAATCGGTGCCACCGTAGGGGCGGGCGCAGCGTATGTCTGGGTGAGTTACACAGCATCCGGAAGGAAGTTTTTGGAGCGGTTCGACGATCCGAACAAGGTCCTCCTCGGGGCCGCTCTTCTCGGGGGTGTGGCTGCTTATCTGCTGATTCCATCATCGAATGATAATGGGTTGGCTTTCTCCGACTCGAAGCTCGTGGATGCTCCACTCGTCGGACAGGAGGCCGCGCATGCGGACTCTGGGGAGGGAGAAGGAGGAGGCGAAGAGGCACCAGCGTCATCTAGGCCTGCCTCGGGGCCCTACGAAGATCAGGTTCTGGACGAGCCCTTCCTGCCCTAAGGGTCCGGCGCGTTCGGGACGTCATAAATTCTCTCTTTGTTGTTTCGAAAGGAGGTAACCAGCGCGAGGATGGGCAAAGACAAGCGCATCAAGGTGTCGGTCGAGAACCCAGAAGGAGAGACGGTCGTGGAGTCCGAAGTGCTCCCGTCGCCGGATCCGAGCAAGGCCGAAAAGTACAAGAAGAAGGACGTAGAGCACTCGGAGGACGAGGAGTCGGAGGGAGAGGGTGAGGAGCTTGACACCGAAGATGACAGCGATGACGATGACGATTTGGTCGCAGACGTCCTGGCAGACGCTCTGATTTCCCAAGACGGTCACTCCGTTAGAGACTCGCTCCAGATCGTGGCGGGGTCGTTAGACAGACTGGTCGAGATCCTTTCGAGTTCCGTGGAGAAACAAGCAAAGCTGCAAAAGATTCAATGCAAACTATTGCAATCCATCTCTGAAACGTTGGGATCGGGAGCCACCAGCCCAAAGGATGATAAGGAGGATCTGTGCGGTTCCACCAACGCCGTACACATCTCATGAGTCGGATAGCATCAAGAACGATCGAAAAGAGCTCCTTCGTACGGTTATGATTACCGTATGACGAAACTCGTAGAGAAAGATTGAGATTGCACTCAGCTCCTTGCACGTAATTCCTTCGCCGTGGTGCGGAGCGCTTGGAGACTCGGAAGGGCGAAGAGGTCGGTCGATTCGTGGCAAAAGGGTGGCAGGCCTACATCGGGTTTTTTCTCTTTCTTCTCGACTGCCTTCTGTTTCGCTTCGTGGACCTTTTTTTTCTTTCTCTCTCGTTCTCGTTTCCTCTTCTTATGAGCTTCTTCGGCTCTCTCCTTGTATTTCTTTCGCTTCTGCTCGCTCAGAGCTCTCTGCCATTCGACCATTATCACGTTGGATTCTACGTCTGTGACGTCGAAGCCCTTCTTCCTCAATTTGCGTTTCACGTAGTCCATGCATTCACCTACGTCGTACGCGGGGAGTCCTGGCTTCACCAACGGAATCGTGCACAGAGCGTACTTTTGACCGATGTCTGCTCGACGTTTCAGTTGCGATTCGCAGTCAGTGAGGATCTCGGCCAGTACTCTCTTTGTATTTTTTTGTTTCTCTTCTGCAATCTTCAGGACGTCGTTCAGTATCGACTTGGATTTCCTCATAGCTGTGACCAAGCGTGGTCTACCATTGCTCAGGAAATGGTTCGTGGCTCAGGGACGTGCTCAGGAACTCACGCTCGTCTGATTGTCGCTGTTGTGAGTCGCTTTCTTTCGTTTCCTAACGTGGGAAGATGTGTTGTTCGCTGACATCTCCTCCTCTTCCTTTGGTTGCGACTCTTCGCCCGTCTCTTCTTCGATGGTGTGGAGGCTGGCCGCGGGCATACTGGTGGTGCCATTGGGACCCTCTCCATCATCCCCTAGGACATGCATGGTGATGATAGGGCTGCCGAATGCCCCCTGTGGACGCTCCTGGGCGTCGAATTTCAGACCCGACATGAAAGCTCCTACGGGGTCCGCGTCAGGATCGTCCCTCTCTTCTGGGTCCGACTTCCCTTTCAAGGACTCTTGAAGCCTGTCCTATCTCTCCATGACCTCTTGAAACATCATTCTCGATTCCATGTGAAAGTAGTAGACGAGACCTAACAGCAAGAGGACGGGGATGAGTACGGGTAGCAGATTCTGAAGCGGTGAGTTCATGCTCGTTCCTACCGTCGGTCACCAAAATGTTGGAGGGCTTCAGGACGCACTCAAAAACATTTTCTGCATGCAAAGTATACCGTGATGGATCCAGTCCAGTTGCAGACGTTCCGAGCAGAGCAGAATGTCAGACTCGGCGGAAGCATTTTAGGTGCGAAGAAGAACGACACCGGCGAGTTTATTTACATCACCTTAGACGGTAAGAAATGCAAATTGTACTGGAAGATGGTAGACATGAGTACGAACGCGGCCGGCAATAGGGACATCGTCCTCCGGCTGTCTACCACTAGCGGTGGGGTCAGGCAACCCCCGAAGCCTTTGAACGGTTACGTAGTGCGGGCTGCGTACGCGCACGCAGTGCATGCAATCTTGGACGTATGCCAGAACAGATTCGGGCAGATCTCCTTCGCCGATATCGATCCATATTTGGAACAGGTCCTCAATGGTTCGGCGATCGAGGAATTGGATGCGACTGGGTGGAGGCAAAAGTATGCGGGATTGACGTCTACTCGGCTCGGAGCGAGCGGCTCCTTCCTCGGACAAACCGACGCAGGCTTGGCTCAGCTGAACCAGCAATATAGGTTCAATCCCGTCGCCCTACATGATTTCGATCCGGCGAGAAATAGGGGAGGTGGTGGTGGACGCGGCGGGAGTGGCGGGTCTTGGTTGTCTTCGACCAGACCTTCCTGGTGGGACGACGACATAGATGGTCCGTGGCTCGATCACCCCTTCTGGGGAAGAGTGTGGAGGTGGAGGACATGGTGGGGGTTGCCGCCTTTCTGGCGCAGGTCTTGGACGGTGACGTACGGCCCTGGGAGTCGTGCACACTCGGCAGCACTCACTAAAGCGGACAGGAGCCTGAGAGACAAGATCCAAAGAGCTATCGATTCCGAGAAAGCACGGGATCGGGTGGTCGTCCTGGGCAAGTCCGGCACCACCAAGACGGCTCAGGCTCTGAAGGCCGCTTTCCCTGGGGTGCCCATCCACATGAGGAGATGGGGCCCGTCGGCAGACCAGTTCTTGCGAGAGGGCTTGCGTAGATCCAACTACGTCATCACGCACAATCCCGGACGCGCCAGTGGTGCATCTCGGGACAGGTTGCGTGCTTCCAAATCACGGGGTACGAGAGTGACCTCCTCGAGACGCGGGCGCGAATACTTCGATGGTGATCTGGACGAACAATACGATTATCCTCCCTCGGACTCTCTAGAGGAGACATTCGAGGACGCGCTTTACGATGATTATTGATCGTCTAAGAGTTTGCAAGTGCAGTGATACTTTAGTTCGGTAGGGTCCTGCGCACTGGATTGGGTTTGAGGGGCTGATTGAGGTGCAGTGTCGACGTTCTGAGGGTTTTCGGCGGGCGTGCTCGGTGCCGGTTGAGGTGCACTGCTAGGAGCTTGAGCTCGATACGAGGTCGCCTGAAAAACCTCCGTGGGAGTCGGACAGGGGGTCGTTTGAGGTTCTTGACCGGGGGTCGCTTGAGGTGTCTGCTGCGTCGAGATTGGGACGAATCCGCCGTCGCTTTGGGAACCAAAGTTGCCGTCGCACAAAAACTCCTGCTTCGTGGTCCAACCAGCTTTTATGCAGTCCGTTAGTGTCAAGGTGCGGCCACTCTGGTTGTCCTTGATTCTGATCGACAGAGGTCCCTTCAGCGGGCTTCTGCTAACGAAATTTGCACCCCAATCTCTGGGAAGGGTCGTCCAATCTCCGCCGCCGTCCTTGACTTCAAGGCTGTCGTACCTTCCAGGGCCATCCAGATTCATGACGATGATGCTAGCCCAATACTGGTTGCCCGAGATGGAAGCCACCGCGTTGCCCTGCCTGATGCAATCCACCCTCTCGTACTCGATCGGGACGTGACCGACGGACATGGTCGTGACGAGTTTCGTAAACATATCTCCAGCAAAATCCATGTGATGTGCATCCGGCTGACACCAGCGCTCGTTCCCTTGCGTGGGACAGTAATCGGTCATGGTGACGGTCACGCTATCCTGAGTGCATGTAGGGTCATTCGTGCACTTTGCCCTATAGCATTCGCCGCAACCGGCTCCGTCGCGGTATAGCAGAGGGCTACCGGCGAAGAATTCGTTTCCATATGTGACTTCGTTCAGGCCAGCTAGCTTCCTGGATAGATCACCGTACCCGCAGTTGCCAGCCCAGCCACCTGAGGGGTCGCCGGCCGGCGTATAGTATGTGGAATGACCCGCCGTCTGGGCCTCCACTATGGGGCTCAGCATGATGCAGCAGAAAGCGAGCGAGAGGATCGATTTCATCTTTGTGTATACATATGAAGAGAGATTTAAAACCGCCGGATGGGGGCGCGTGTTCTTTCAGTAAGATGTACTTTTGAGAGATCATGGGGCGAGGATTCTGCTTAAGCAGCTGGCTCTTTACGCCCGCTTCCGCTTCTGTCCTACTTGCTGGCTCGGAACTTCACTTTCCCAGTCGTAGCCGTCGTAGAACATGTGCTCGACTGTCACCTCGCGCTCCGGCACGTGGGTGAGGTGGTGACGGAGGCGCTCGATGTATGCGCGGTTGCGATTCTCCCACATGCTCTTGTCTCTGATCACCGGCACGCCTAACTTGTTGTATTGAAAACAGCTGGGAACCTTCCTTCCTCCAGCCGACGTGAAGCCGTCTGGGTTGAATCGCAGCTGGACCTGGGGCCGGTTGCCGGCGTCCTGGAACAGCTCCATGAGCCTTTTGTTCTCGCACGCGGAGTTCCGGTGCTGATCCTCGTCGTTCTCTAAGTGCACGGTATGAGTGTACATGTCGACGAAAACGTCGGGTCTCCTCGCCGAGCAACCTCCTTGGACCCTCTTGTCGAATGTTATGTCCGCGTGCTCGGGGAGAATGTCTGCCGCTTTGATAGCGTCAGCGAAGTGCTGCTCTTTGACCTTGAGATTCCGAGAGACCTTCTCGCCTGGAAAGAGATGCACGAAGCACCGGAGGCAGTGTCCTCTGTAACGCTTTCCGACGTGGGTCCCACACCCGTTGACGCACTTCGGAGACACTACATTCACCATCTCGACAGACTTGCACTTGCCGCAGTGTGTGGCCTTGTCGCCTTCCATTGCGAACGAAGGCTGCCCCCTCCCGCAGGCGCACTTCGGGGATACTACGTTCACCAAATCGACGGATTTGCACTTGCCGCAGTGTGTGGCCTTGCCTCCTTGATGTCCGAAAGAAGGTACCCCTTCCCCACAGGCGCACTTCTTGTGCTTTACATTTACCATGTCGTCGGACTTGCACTTTTTGCAATGAGTAGCTTTGCCGCCTTCGAGTCCGAATGAGGGTGCCCTCCCACAACCACACTTCATACTTCTTACATTCACCATGTGCTCGCCCTTGCACTTGCTGCAATGCGTGGCTCTACTGCCTCGGACACCGAAGGAAGGTGCCCCCCTCCCACACGCACACTTTTGGCTCTTCACGTCTATCATGTTATCGGATCTGCACTTGCTGCAATGGGTCGCTCTGCCACCCTTGAGCCCGTACTGCGGCTGGCTCTTTCCACAGAAGCACTTTGGAGACACCACGTTCTTCATATCAACGGATCTGCACTTGCCGCAGTGAGTAGCCTTGCCACCCTCGATACCGAATGCAGGGTACCCCTCCCCGCAGAAACATTTCCGGTGTGCCACGTCCACCAGATCATCAGACTTGCACTTTTTGCAATGAGTAGCTTTGCCGCCTTCGACCCCGAAAGACGGCCACTTTCCACACGCACATTTCCGGTTCACCAAATCCACCATCTTCTCAGACTTGCATTTGCTGCAATGAGTTGCTTTGCCGCCTTCTATTCCGAAGGAGGGTCGCACTATGCGACAAGGACATGTAGCCTTCGCCATCTGGGTAAACGCGTCGGGATGATCGTACTGAGTCCCGAAGGCTCCCTATATCGAATGCCTCAGGTACATTGGGGCACTTTTTGACATCCACATGAAATTCCGCAGACCCGAAATGGTCATATATCGATCGTTATTCCCATAAGTACATCGGGATCGAACTGAGGAAATATTGGGAAGACCTTGGACCCGAGAATGGCTGTCCATCTTAATATGAAGTAGGAATAAATTGCCAGCGTAGATCACGGCATATCTGTTGCCAGATCGAGTCATGCGTTCGTAACTTCTGTCTGCTCTTCAACAGGGGCAGGTACGGTAGCATCTGATCCTCCCCGAGCAACTGAAAAAACTTGAAGAGGACGTAATTGTAGCTAAGAAAGTTTGACCTCCCCTCCGGCGCGTACTTTTGAAACGGCTCTTGCACCGCCGAGAACATGACTATGATCTTCTCCTCGGTCTCCGGGCTCAATCGTGGTGGCGACACCCCTAGGGACTGGCAGATCGACACTGAATGCTCATAGAACTTGGAGAGATTCAGCTTCTTCAGGTAGCCCCGCACTCTCTGTGGGTTGATCTCGTCGACAGACGTTATGCGCGCCTTTCGGAATTCGGCCTTCACTTTGTCGATCACGTCCTGGGGGATGACCGTGGTCTCTTTGCCCAGGATTTGGTTGAGCCACTCGATGAGATGCACCGCCCTTTTGTAGCTGAAGGAGGGTGTCACGTTGCACGTGATCTCTTGTTCGTAAGTTAGGTTCTCCCTGGAAAATCCCAGGACGGTCTCGGACAAGCCGCACTCGGGGCACACCATGGATCCCTCGTGGGGGATTGATAAGAGCGTGACCTCGCAGTCGGGGCACGTGTGTATATCTTGTTTGTACTCGCCTTTCCTTATGAGTATGTCCGTGAGGGCCGAGTGAGCTGCTGCGTATTGAGGAGACAAGGGATCGGCCGTGGCGACGACGTACTTGAGATTCAGTGTGCCGAGTCCGGAGGTACCCTTGTCCGCAGTCTGTACGGTGACAAAATCTTTGATGTTGCCGTACTTTCTCTGGGGCGGCTTCTTCGATGATTCTTCCTCTTCTTTCTTTCTCTCGTTCTCTTGGAGTTCCTTTACTCTCTTCGTCTCCGTCTCATACTCTCGGAGCAAAGGCGCCGCGTTGAGAAGGTACTGAATCTTATCCGAAGAGAGTTCTCCAGACGCGCCTCTCTGTCCTTCCAGCTGATGTAAGCGGTTCCTGTGCATCGTCTCCAACGTTGAGGCCTGAAAGGTAGCCATGATCCGTTCGATGTTTGAAGAGTTCGACATTGCACGAGTCCCTAAATAGCGTCACACAAAATTCGTTCGAGTGCTCTTTGCTTATTTCGAGACAATGCACAGGGATGAGAGAGAAGAACGTGCTCAGCATAGACATCGGAATCCGATACCTCGCGTACTGCCTGATGGGACCAGAGACGAAGGAGGTCAAAGCGTTTGGAATTCTGGACATAGGGGAGGAGGGCGTCACCCACAACAGGATCGATTCGGGTACCGTCGCGAGGCTGAAGAGAGCGTTCGATGGACTGCTCGAGAAAATCGAAGAACCGAGCATAGTGATTGTAGAGAATCAACCACCTATAGCGAAGCTCATGCGAGTGATCCAAGGCATGACCGAGATGTACTTTGTCTGCAGAGAGGGCGTCGATAGGGTCGTCGTGTTCGACGGACGAAAGAAGATAGTAGGGGCCAGAACGAAGGGGCTCTCCGGCAGAGCGAACTATGCACAGCGTAAGAAGGCAGCCGTGGAAGAGTGTGCAGGATTCCTTCGGTCTACCGCACAGAGCGAGGAGACGCGTCTGATATTCAAAGGTTCCAAGAAAAAGGACGACCTGGCAGACGCTCTGATACAGGCACTCAGATTTATCGACGAGGCACGGAAAAAAAATATCTGTTGTCCAGTATATACGACAGGAAGCTATGGCCAGGACCAAGGGAGCGGGTGCCAAGACCTCGTCCAAGAGCAAGCCCAGGAAGACCGCAACCAAGAGCCGGACCAAGAGAAAGTCGTCGTGGGGAAAGAAGGGCTCGAGGAGCGTGACCGTCTTCACTCCTTTGAAGATGAGCGGGAAATCCGTGGGGGGTTGCGAATTTCCTCAGGGGCCGGCACTGACCCTGGATGATGCGATGGCTCGTGAGTACACAAAGTATGCTCGCCAGATGTATGTGGTGATGGCGAAGTTCCGCAATCTCGATAGGTGTCTCATCTTGAAGCATGGGCCGACTTATACGGGCGCTAATCTGAACCGTTCGGAGGCCGAAGCTCTAGCGGACCTGCGTCTCAAAGCCAAAGATATCCAGCACCAGTACCAGCAGTCTTGCGCGAGAAAGAACTTCCAGTTCAGATGGAATACAAAGACCGACTTCAACCGTCAGGCCCTGGTAGACAAGGATAAAAATGAATTCGCACAGCTCGAGGCCTCGTACGGTGTCGGAGCGATGGACAACAAACTGGCAGGGGTGGGTAGTAAGTTCGACCCAAGTGGCTGGGCCTGTGCTGCTTTCTCTAGAGCGTCGCCTTTTGCTGACATGGCCTACGATGAGGGGTTCGACGGAGACTACGGTGACGACTACGGAGCAGATGAGGGCTTCTACGGTGACGTCTACTGATCAGTCTGTGGCGTAGGGCTTGTTGTCGATGTGAAGCCATTCGTTAGGGGGGAGCGCAGACTCCTTCAACCTCCTCATCCTTTTGCGGAAGCGGTGCATCAAGAGGGCCAACATAGCCGAGAGGAATAACAATGGTATGGTGTTCTCCACGGTCATCAGCTCCCACGTGGTACGTAGCCGGGCGAGCACTCCCTTTGAGAGCTGCCCTGTCAATCGGTGGATGCAAGACAAGGTGGATCCGAGTCCGCTGACGCCTGCCGACACGATCGTTCGCTCCTGAGCATCGACGGGCGCCTCCGAGAGTACGACGTGTCCTGTGGCCTTCGCGCTAGGGGTCACGGAGAACGGATCGTCGGAAACGAGCGTCTTGGTCATTCCGATCTCGTCTGGTCGCGTAGCTGTCAACAGGTTCGAAAATGGGATCCCCTTTGCCGAAAGCTTGGAGGCGCGCTTGAGTGTGTCGCCCATCTTCTCTGCAGTAAGCTGCAGATTATTCACGATGACCTTTTTCCCAGCGTCCGTCCAGGATGCAGAGAAAAAGTTCACGCGCCATCTTACAACATGTCGGCCGACTTTCAGAGGTTGCTCAAGGAGCGAGAAGAGCAGCTCGGTGGACGAGAAGCGTCCCCCAACACGGCTCCGCCCCCACAGAATCCAGTCAATCCTAGCTTCGATCCTCGCGATAGTCTTCAGACACGTTCCAACGGCGCCGCTCCTGCAGAAGGGGGTACTCCTCTGAGCATGCTCTATGACCAGAAAGAGCCACCTGTTGAGATGATGCAAGAAGAAGGCAACCCAGAAGTACAGAGAGAAGTGTACTACCAGAGACCCATATACGAACCCCAACTCGCCCCTCTGGAGCCACCGCCCAGGGACGCTTCGGACGACGCCAACAGGCGTCTCGGCATGACAGTGTTCTTAATCTGCATGACACTCTTTGCACCCCCTTTGCAGGCGAAACTAGCCGAATTTCTCCCGCGGGTCCTGACTTTCGACGAGAGTTGGCAGCAAGTGATCGTACGAGCCCTCATGACGTCCTTTGCATTCTATGCGTTCCGGCGATTCTTGACCAGTCCGAAAACTCAGCTGATGTATTGATCAAGGGATCCAGACGGGCCGCCTCATGATGACCGGCGCTCCTTTGATCGGTGTGTGCCTGATCGTGCTGCCGCAATAACGCCCCGGGTTCGCCGGGCTGAAAGCTTGATAGTTATACAGTTTGGCTTCTAGGGCTAGTTCTAACAAGCGCTTAAAGTTCTTCTTAAACTCTGCATCGTGGTCCCAACCATTGCTCGCCATATGTGCCAGTTCATGCGTGAGAACAAAGGTGACAGTGTCTTCGTGCTGTTCTCTCTTATCTTCGGGGATGCACAAGGTCATCTCCGCTCCCTTATCTCTTGTGTAAGCTGCATAACCGACGGAAGGGGGTATCGCTCGTATTCGGGTGTTGTGCCTTTTGTAACGTGCGATCAATCGTTTGACGACCGGATCCTCTCGGATGCTAGGATCGGCATTGTTTGCTAGCCAGCGGATGAACCGACGGAGTCTCCTGTTTGCAAACACGATCACGCTGTGCTCCTCGTTGATCTTTGAGAACCGTCTATCAGCAGTCGTATTCCTGATCCGGAGCATGAGCAGTATTACTAAGAGAGACAGGAATAATTTCTCCATCGCCCCATCAAGGTCCATCTTCTACACTGCAATCATCGTACAAAAAAAAGCACGTCGCGAGGCGGTCCAATTTATTCTTTGGCGATTGTAGTCAGGAGGAGCTATGGCTGCCGCCATCAACACAACTCTCCAGAATACTGCTTAGCCCCTGACTCCGATACCTTTGGGTCCGATAGTCGAGAATACGACCCAAGCGCCACAAATAGCGACCGCAACGCCCAGTCCCGTGATAATCACGCAGATCCCTACGCCGAGGGTGACCGAAACCACCCCGCTTCCGACGCAGCCTCTTCCTGGTGCTACCACTCCACTACCGACGCAGTCTCTTCCTGGTGTTACCACTCCACTACCGACGCAACCTCTTCCAAGTGCGGCCACACCGCTGCCGACGCAACCCGTTCCCGGTGCGACAACTCCACTGCCCACGCAGCGCCCTCCGATCACTCCTGCTCCCACGCAACCTCTTCCCGGTGCAACGACTCCGCTTCCGATACAACGCCCCCTCGTCACCCCCGCTCCGACGCAGCAACCTCTCATAACTCAAGCTCCAGCTGCTACGCCGACACTCTTGCCGAACGCTCCCACTAGGCCTCCTCTTGCGACGGATCCGAGCCCCATAACGCTTCCACCCGCACCCGGCTTTACTCCCAGTCCATCGATCAATCCGACGAACATCAGCACGCTCTCCGGCAACAGCAGCTCTACGCACTCGTCGGCACTTATTCTCGCACTATGTGGTACTTTTGGTGGCTTTGTTCTCCTGCTGTTACAGCTCTTCTTCGCGAGACGCTGTTGGTTGCGGCGTGTCAGGAGGCGAGGTCCGCCCGAACTTCCAATGACCGAACTGACATTTGAGACCTTGACTAAGACTCGCCTGAGTGACGAACCTCAGGTCCGGAGATTTGAAAAGACTCGTTTCAACTACGAGGAGCTGGCGAGAGCGACCGACGACTTTTCGGACGAGCGGCTCCTCGGGCTGGGTGGATTCGGCAAGGTCTACAAAGGAGAACTGCCGGATGGGCGAACCGTGGCCATAAAGTGGTCCACGGTCGAAGGCCCTGCCGCCGTCGGCGAGCGCGAGTTTCAATCGGAGTTGGAGGTCATCTCGCGGGTGCATCACAAACATCTCGTCTCCTTTCTGGGTTACGCCCTCGAAGGGAACAAACGGCTGTTGGTTTTGCAATACATGAGCAACGGTACGCTTCAATCACTCATTCAGTCACCCAGATCCCTCACCTGGCCGGCGAGGCTCAAGGCAGCAATAGGTGCCGCGAAAGGACTCACATATCTACATGAGGATTGTCAGCCCAGCATCATTCATCGAGACATTAAATCTAGCAACATCCTGATGGACTCGAACATGGATGCACGCGTGGCCGATTTCGGCATCTCGAAGCTGAAGGAGGAGTCGACACTCGATACCCATATCAGCACGAGGGTCATGGGAACTTTCGGATACCTCGATCTAGCCTACGCAAGTACCGGTAGGTTGACGAAGGAATCTGACGTCTACGGTTTCGGGGTGATGTTGTTGGAACTCGTTTCGGGTCGCAAGCCGGTGGACATGACCAGAGATCCAGGAGAAGAGAGCTTAGTGGAGTGGGCGCGTCCTATAATCGAAGACAGACTATACTTCCGGCTCATAGACCCTTTCTTACGTGACGAGGGTTACGAACGAGCAGAGATAGTACGCATGATCAAGACCGCTGGCATGTGCATCAACACTGTCGCCCACATGAGGCCCGGCATGTCTCAGGTAGTGCGTTTCTTGGAAGGAAATGGCCGCCCCGAAAGTCCCAGACGTAGGTTTGGGAGCACAGACTTTGAACAGACTAACACGGTCGTAGAGCCCGAAGAATTCAGCTCGCCGAGATGAGTAACCATCCGAGATCGATCGCATAGGCTCAGAGACCCTGAAACCCTAAATTTCGAGGCCTCTTATTTCGAACTACGAACCCTAAAACCAACCACGTGATTGAGAAACGACTTTGGACAGTCAAAACCCTAAAAAACGACTGTAGTGTGGTACAGTTTCGGACGGGGCGTAAAAGTGACGCGCAGTATACCGAGTGTTGCCGCGACAAGCGAACGACGACATTTTCGGATGGCATTAGTCGAGACTGCCACTCATCATCCGAAAGTACCATCCGAAAACGACACTTACAGGAAAGATGGTCTCGTCCAAAATGCAGCCACTGGTAGCATACATCTTTCCTCCTTGGAGACAACGTGCAAAGCAAAGTATCGCCCACTTTGCTGAATTCAGCCATGCGCTGGTCGAAGCAAGAAGACCTCTCTCTGTTCAGTATGGGTACCTCCTTGTTGAAAATTGATGGAGGTATCGACTGGAAGAAAGTGTCGAGGAACATCCGCCACTCTCTGCCAGCAAAAAAACGAGTCACGAGCAATGCTTGCAAAGCCAGATGGAGTGTCCTCTTCCTGGAGAAGAGGCCGTGGACCTTTGAAGATGATGTGATTCTCGCTCAGTTTTTCAGACACGTCGGGCACCATTGGGATTCCTGCGCGCGAGGTTTAGGTCGGACCACCAGTGGTGTGCTGGAGAGGTGGGACTGGCTCACACACAATGAGATGGTGGACTTGAGAGGTGAGTAGACCAGTCTATTTCTGTCGTCGTTGACCTACTTCTGAAGTAGCTCATTGTAACATCGCAACACAGTATACCTGGGTTGGGATGTCGCACTTACCCAGATTCCTCGCCCTAATGCAGGCTATCACAAGCGTGAGGAGCTATTCAACGAAGATTTCATCGCGCACAAGAAGAGGAAGAGAGAACTGCACGCTTCACCGAGCTCTTCGGCTCGGTCAGAGCTCAGCTTCGATGAGGATGTAGACAGCGATCTCTGGAAGTTGCACGAATTTGTCGACACCTCGAGCATCAGCCTAAAGGATTGGGAAGTGGAGGAAGAGATTCTCTCTCAAGAAATACTGAGTGTGCCTAGAACAAAGTCAGAAGTCGAGCTACTCTGTGATGAGTCTTGGAATGACATTGAGGATTTTTTCTATGACTAAGAGTGCGGATTTCCTGAGGAATTAAGTTTGTTTTCAGTATGCCAATGGCCACCGAGGTCCAGACGATCATCGAAGCAGCTCCTCTGCTCGCTTTAGATAGCACATTGCCATGTCAGGAGAAAGCCTCTCACTGTGACAGGGTGGCTGAGGCCAACTTGAGCCTGTGTTTGAAACGGATTCCCGTCACGATGCGCGTGGATGGTGTCCCGGGTGGACTCCGTAGGGACACCCGTATGCACGATTGGAGAGTGTATATGACGCTGGATAACGAAGAGGATTCTCTCGAAGAAAGATTGCAGAAAATAGATGAACTGTTGCTCATCGAGGATAGAAGAGAGGCCAGGTCCTTCCTGTACAATCAGCTAGCATGTCTATATCGCAAGCTTGCGAGCGTGCCCACACACCCTGGTGACGCATGTCCCTTTATGAGCCTGCCGGAAGAGTTATGCTTAAAGATAGCATCCTATCTCACGGATTCGAAAGACCGGGCGAATTTTGCCTTATGTAACACCGTCACGAGGGATGCAGAGAGGCATTCCAAAAGGTGCATTCGAATCTCAGCGAATCCCGACAAGAAGAAACTCAGGCGACTACTCGTAGCTAGCCAGAGTGCAGAGAGGCTCGTGTCGGATGGCCCAATAAAATCATCTCTGTTGCCCACAATCCTCAAGGATGGTACGGACATGCTGACGGCTTTTAGTGAATGCCCGATCGAGGTCTCGAGCTGGAAACACGTCCGGATGCTCTTCCGACGAGCCGTATCGGTGTCTCTGATCGTCGACGCGTCTTGTATGACAGAGGGGCATCTGTCGAGATACATAAAGTCCGACCGGTTCTCGACCATCAAGAGTCTACGGCTTCGACAGGTCGGTCCCTCGGAAGAAATCATCTCTTCAAAAGTCTTTTCTCATTTGTTGGATTCTCTCCCCGCATTGGAGGATCTTCGCGTGTTAGACATGCGGCTCACTCGGCGTCATTTGCTAGCTCTCTCCAAGTGTCCAGCACTGACCACTTTAACGGTGGTACATTCGACTACTTCCGAGGGTGAGGCGGAGCCTCCCGAGAGACTTCCGGATTTTGCACTGCAGGAATTGGAGATCTGCAATAGTCGGGAAAGAGCGGTACTGCCCACAACCCTACAGGAGATTGTTTCTGCTTCGAGAAAGACGCTCCAGCGACTCATCTTCGACCAATCCCACTTTTACGACACCAGCACCCGGCACACGATGGTCGCACATGCACTGGTAGACCTGGAAATGAATCGATGGAGCGATCTGTGGTACCTGCGTTTCGACGAGAGACTCTCGAAGTTGAAGCACCTCGTCATCAGGAGCGACTGTCAAATATCCATGGAGTTACCACACGCATTCGACGAGCTAGAGACTCTGGTCATTGGTAGCAACACCTCGGCCAGGCTAATCGACCTGTGCGGTTGCGTCGCATATATATCTATGTGTAGGATCTCCAAATTCCCTAAACTCAGAGTGATAGAGACGCGCTTGGACATGCAGACTGCATCATCCCACGCACTCTCTCAGTTCGCCAGGCAGCTGGGTAAAGACATCGAGCTGAGGATCTTCTAGATCGCTTGTGTCTCCAAGAATCGATTCCAAGCATCGGCGCTCCTCTCGCCCTGGTATACGCTGGTCTTTCCCGTGGCCAAGTCCCGGAGAACGAAACTCGGAAATCCTCGCAGGCCGAGAGAATTCGATTCGCTGCGGTCTATGCTCGCATCTACCTTGCGCAATGCGACGTCGCCGCGATAGGACTGCTCGAAGCGAGACCATTCGGGAAAGGCCCTCTTGCAGAAGCCACAAGTCGGAAGATAGAAGTAGGTGAAGACGTATCTCGGAGCTTCGCCGAAAGCCTCATATCTCTCAGAGGTGTGTGGAGTGGAAAACCAACCGTTTGTGTAAGCATATAGGCCTATAGCCGCACCACCCAACAAAAAGTACACGTGACCGAGTCCGTCCATTTGTATACACTTGTTACAGAAATTTAATCAGCTCATTCAGGTCAGCCAGCCACAGCGTCTTCTCATCGTTGCTACGCAGGTCAGCGATCTCTCTCTGCACGTCTTCCAAGGATGCCTCTACTTCCCTCAGCCTCTCGTTCGTCAGCATGGTCAGCCGCATGCCCATCAGGTCCTTGGCCTGATCGGCAGACGGCGTCGGTTCCACGGTCTCCACAATGTCTCGGAGCACGTCGCTCTGTTCCCGCCTCGCTATGATCAACCTCCCGTGCACCACCGCTCTCACGAACACACGACGCTGCTGCAGGTTCTTCAGTCGCTCCTCGGCCTCAGCGAGGAGGTGCTCCTTGCGCCTCTTGTAGAGCTCTAGTCGAGCGCCGTAGTACTCCTCCAACATGTCGTCGACCGTCTCGTACTTGCGGATGATTCCCCTAGTATCAAACGCGCATATGTTCTTGTCGCTGAAAGATCGAGAGAGGTCCAAGAGCTTGTGCGGGTCTTCGGATCCCAGCAGAGCCTCCAGGTCTGCCTCGCTCTCAAACGTCAGTTCAAAGTGCACTGTGTCCTCCGTGGAGAGGTTGAAGACGTCCCTCAAGTTCTTCACCTTGCCAGACTCCAGAAACTCCTTGTAATCGTCCGTCCAATATCCCACAGGCAGTTCGTCGACCACCAGGACTCGGGGTGTCTTTCGCCGGAAGGTGCCTTTCACGGCGTACATTCCTGGGCCCTTCTCTTCCACCGAGCCCTTGAACGAGTTCCAATACGGGGGAAGAGAGGAGGGGGGTCCCCCTCTCAGCATGGCCTTGAGGTTTGCGACGACCGCCGCGGGCTCGCGAGGCAGGATCCTGGTGGAGAAGCCATAGCCAACTCCGTTGCAGCCCGAGACCAGGGCCATCGGAATGACCGGAGCGTAGTACTCGACCTCCACCTTCTCTCCCTCCTCTTCGAGCCTCCTCAAGAGCGACGCGTCCCTCGCGTCGAAGACGTGCTTCATGATCGGCGTCAGCCTGGTGTAGATGTACCTGGCGCTCGCCGCATCCTGCCCGCCTTGCAGGCGCGTCCCGAACTGCCCCATCGGTTCGAGGATGTTGAGGTTGGTGGATCCCACGAAATCTTGCGCCATCTTCACGATCGCGCTCGCCAACGAGGTCTCGCCTACGAAAGATGTTATTGCGTTTGGAGGCGTGAATTTCTTTCTATATGCACCGTAGAGCCACTACGATGATAAGTGGGGAGCTCCTACACGATTGTGGTCTCAACCAGGAAGAACGATTTGCGGCAATTCGTGAATATTTCGATGGTATCTTTCGCAACAGAGTGGGTGCCGACTGGCAGCTGTTGAGATCTATCGATACTTTATACGAAGAGGAGCAGGACGATGAGTGCAGAAAAGCCTCTTTAGATAAGAAATTCGAGCTCGTAAGAGGCAAGCGAGACGACTTCTTCAGAACCTTTCTTAAATATCTAGAATACGACAAGATAATGATGAAGAAAACACAGCAATCTTTGGAGGACGTGAAAGAATTTCTTAACCGTAAAACTATCGAAACGAACGAATAATGCAGTAGCTTTACTGCGACCTCTGTCAGAGAAAACATGGAAGCCACGCGGCACAACCTCATAGAGACGATACGAGAACTGGATGCTGAGATACTGAGGATGCTCGAGGTGTGGGGCTTAGACGCTGTGAAATTGCACGACAAACCCCACGGTCCTTTGTCGGATCGACAATATCACCGTGCCGGTAGCTCGTCTTCAGAGCGACCTGCGCCGCCAGTTGCGCCACCTTGATCTCTTTCGTAAAACTCTGTTCGCCTGCCTGGAGGAGCGTGAAGAGGATCTTGCGCTGGGACGGCTTCAGACCGTCGAACACGCTGGGGATGTGGCGCTTGATCGCGGCCAGCCCGAAGAGAGCCAGAGGCCCGTAGACAAAGTCTGTCAGCTTCACATCCGGGCCGGCGGGTTCGGAGGGAGCGTTGCAGGTGGCGTCGACCATCCACTGCTGCCGCTCCGCCGTCATCTTGTTGGAGAACGCCAGCCTCATGCTGCTCTGAGCCTCAGGGTCTGCCACGAAACGGCTGGTCTTCATGGTCTGGAAGATGACCTTCGCCTCGCTGGATGTGTGCGTGCCGAGACCCTTGTAATACTTCACAGTCCAACCCGATCGCCCTTCTCGTGCCCTCCATGTTTCGAATTGCTCCTCCGTGTAGAACGAGATCGCCTCGCGTACCCGGCCTCTCGGGAACGCCTTGATCACGGGAGTGTCCAGAGTCCAGACGAGTCCCAGCGTCAGGAGCTCAGGCCAGAACGTGTTGATGAAGTGGATGATGAGCCCCCCTGCGAGTGGGCGCGAGCTTCTGCACAATCTTGAAATTCGGGCGATCCAGACAGAATAAAAGCAACGTACACTTTAGAACTCGAGGGATGCCTCACTACGAGACTTGCTATAAATGCAGACTCAAATATAATAGGAAAACCGGGAAATGGCCTGAGGATGATCGTTTCAAGGCCATATACAGAAAAGAGATCAGGGACGGTGACGAGAATGCTGCCGAGCTCCGAGCGCGCCTTGCCAAGTTCTGGTATCTGAGCGGTGGTGGTATGACGAAGTACAAGGCGTGCAAACGGTGTCATAAGCATGACCCCAACATCGCTGAGATCATGGACCACGTTCCCGACGGCTGGATGGTGCCGAGTAAGGGAGAAATGATCTTGAAGGATTTAGAAAAGCCGTGTGTCGTTATGTGAGGCTGTGCATCCAGAGCAAAGTGGAAGTAACTCACTTATGTGAATCCCGTCCACGTCGGCGTCCGATGCGATCAGCACCCTCCCGTATCTGAGCTGATTCAGGTCCGTGTACTTGAAGAAGTGCTTCAGGCCGAGGATCTGCTTCAGGTGTCCGATCTCCTTGTTGTCAGCTAGCTTCTGTGCGGACGCGTCCGTCACGTTCAGGAGCTTGCCCTGCAGAGAGACGTTTTACCAGCCATCAGAGCTGCCCAATCGCCTCGCGGCATGCGCGCATGGAGGTGACACCCGAAGAGACTCACCCGTAGCGGAAAGGACCCCTAGTACTGTCTTTCTTTGAGGTCCAGCCCCCCTACGCCGGCGGTCACGAAGGTCTTGGCGGAGTCTCCCTCGGTCAGGACGAGTGTGCAGCGCCCTGAGTCCTTGGTCCCCGCCCTCGGGGCATCGTCCAGCTTGGGAATCTTCAACCTCTGGCACTTGGACCCGTTGGTGGCGACGAGAAGGCGCTGGTCCTTGGCTTTGGACGCGGCGAGCGCAATCTCCTTGAGCTTCAGCCGGTCGATTGCCTTTCGGACGTCCTTTTCCGGCATCTCGCAGCGGCTCCCAAACTTGTACACCGGCAGGTTGCATGTATCCTGCAGAAATAAAATCTCTATTTGGAAATATACTGGAAAATGGATCCCATGTACATTCTGCTCATCCTCTCGTGGATCGGGGTGGCGTTGCTCATCATTGTGACGATTCGAGTCTATGAATCTTCATATCGAACTCGTCCCAGTATATTGTCCGCGCGCGTATGGCGTATCTGCTATCTGCTTTGCTCGATATCGTATACTGAGTCGCG